>JAGDQP010003355.1:0-29371 GCA_022664845.1 Lepisma saccharinum
TCTTGATACCATCCCTAATATGAATTACGAGGGAGTAACATTTCTTGCATTTAGGAAATAGGTTCTCTCCATCATGAAAACTCTCGTACCAACATTAATAAACTGAATTTTATACTTATTTGATTTTATATATTTTTTATACATTTATGCAACATTTCAAACAGATGTACAAGTTTATGCTATACATATATTTTAAACAGATTAAAAGTTAATTTTCAGTTTTTAAAAAAAATGTGTTAGTGTTCAGCAGTATTGTTTTCTTAAAGGTTCCGAAACTAAGCCAATTTGCTCCTTACCGTGTATAGAAATATAGAATAGATTTGAGGTTGACAAAATATCTAAAAGCGTTGCAAATAAGATATAATTTCTCTGGATACGCACTATTCATGACAAACTGGTCAAGTCCGGATATTCTGCGTACAATGCATCCGACTGCTGAAACAGAAAATCCTGCAAAACCTCAGGATGACCAGGAGCAGAAATTGAAACTGCTTATCCAAAGTGATATTAGCCACTAGACCATACAATCTGGTTAACTGTGTTTTCTAAATAGTTTTCCAATTAGATTATCAAATTATGGAACGTTTGAGAAAGATTGGAACACCTACATTCAAATAACTTTAGAATGGAATCTAACGATCAGAATATAATTTGCTCATGCATTTGTCGTTCTGAAGAGAATTTTAAATGCAGATTAATTAATGTTTATAGGAAGAATGCTCGTACTTTAAGTTCCGTTGTATGAATTAAATTTTTAATCAATAGTTTTAAAGAAGATTTTTTTTTCTTCTTCTACGTGTGTTTTTCTTGCTTGTCACAATCTCGGAAAGTTGTCTTGTTTGTTCGTCTTCGTCGTTCATCTTCAAATTGTTTCCGGTGTTAGATTGATTTCTGACAAAGCAGTTTTTTTTTTCTTCACCAAGAATCGTCATCAAGGCGCCAAGAGGTCGACTCTCCTCTTATTCCTTCACTGGTTGAACAAAATTTATTAAGTCTATTTCACATGTTTCCACGACTGTTCCCTGAAATTCTTGAACTACATTTATATACTTGAACTTTATAAACTTCATTCTTTTTTATTTACTCTTAAGCCTGGCAAAAAATAAAATTTCAAGTGGCAAATATTTAAGATTAAGTCAGTGATGATAACCATTTTACACATATTTTCCAAGTTTTAAAAAGTTAGTTCTGCTCAAGACAATTTGTTTTATATTAGGCCTCTCGAGCAGCTAAATGATGTCCTTCAATGCGTAAGGTTCTGTTCAATTCCCATTGAGGATTCAAAAAAATTAAGTATACATGAGAAACTGATCTCATTGACAAGTACAGGATATTTCGTAACAAATACTTGAGGAACATACATTTCCGACTGTACTGTACACAGAAAAAAGTGTATTCCAATACCACTGATTTAATTAACTTGTATTTATGAACCTCACAAGCAGTTAGGCCTGAGTTCGTCCCATGGCATTCCTTTGACATGCAGCGGGCCATACACAGCTGCCTGTCTCACTTAAAAAAAAGTCATGTTTCCGAAATTCGATTTTACGCGAGAGCAGAAGAATCTTGTGTCAATCTGATAAAAATTGTTCAGTTTCGGAGTTAAGGAAACTCAAAGGAAGTACAGATTCCTGACTAAACCAATTTAATGTTGTACTAGAATGACCATGGGTACTAGATAATCATATGAATCTGAGTTCTTGATTAAAAGAAACAATTCATAGGTAACAGGTTACAGCTGCAATTCCATACATTAAAGCAAAATAAAAAGAGAGTGTTCCCGGTAGGCGATACTTTCAAATTGGGAATTGAGAATTGGGGATTCTCAATAAGTGTATTGGGAATCTTTTAAACTGAGAAAAGCACATTGGTATTTCAAATAAGCCGTGTTATTACATTAAAATGTCATTCCAAATATCCTAGCAAAGCACAGCTTAATATGTTAAAAAAAAAACTTACTGTATCTAAGGCGTACTTTGCATAATCTTATATACCCCCTATGTCCGTCCTTCAACTTTCAACTCAAAAACTACTAGCTGCTGTTCGGGAGGTCTCGGCAAAACTTCACCTGACGCTCGCAAAACTTCAATGACATATAGATAATCCAAATTTGACGCTCGCTCCGCCTCACTTGATTTTCATAAAAAAAATACTGTTTTTATCGAGTGTACAGGTATATTTAGGTGATATGTTATGCAGCATATCCTCTGCATAAACTATAAAGTTCCTTTATACAACATTTAGGCTTTTGTAACAAGTTTAGGAAAGCCTTATACAATCGCTATGTCTGTCTGTCGACAACTTTTAAATCAGGAACTACCAGGGCTACGAAGATAATTGAGGTGTCCAGCGACTGAGTTTCGACTTGTTCGTTTCCACATACGTAGAAATATATAGTTTCCATCTTTTCTAAAGGTACCGGTTAATATTGCAAAAAAAAAAACTTTCATTTTTTAAAAAATATAATAAGTAAATGGCGTAAGAAAAAATCTATATTACAATTTAGACAGTTTGGCGTCTTGACGTATGCTTTACAGTTTTTACGGGATCAGTCTAGCAGAGGCTGACATAAATGAGAGTCAACAGAAGACTATCACCATTCAGAACGCATGGGGATGAAAATTCGCACTGTATTTATCGGTTCCCGAAACAATCTTCAATACTTTTATATTATTATTGAAAAAAAAAAACTGGCGTAACAGGCCTATAGGCCCTGAGCCTACCCCAACGCCATCTGTCCGTGTTTGGTGGAACTACGTCCACCTGAGTAATGGCTGTGTGGTCAGCATTGCGCGTACCTAACCACGAACAGGGGTACCAGGGGCTTACCAGACCGAGTGTGGCCGTCAGGTCTTTATTCACTTGCCTCACGACGCTTGGTGGACGCCGGGAATTGAACCCGGGACCACGCGGACGTGTGTCCAACGCTCTAACCACTAGACTGCGGAGCCCAGCATATTAATATTGAAAGACAACAGAAAATAATTTGGCATTGACAACTGACTACTTATATGACTTATAGCCATATTTTAAAACTACAACATGTTATATAAAAATTTTTAGAATAAAACTAATTGTCACTAGTATTAAACAACATGCACAAAAGCATTAATATTATCGACATTCATGAAAAAGCTTATAGTCTCGATCTAGACGAATAGTCTCGAGAGGCAAGGCTCGGTCTCGTCTCGAGTCTCGATGGATAAGTCTCGGTCTTGGTCTCGTCTCGAGTAAGTCTCGAATGCATAGTCTTGGTCTCGTCTCGATTCCTGAACCTTAGTCTCGTTCTTGGTCTCGAATTCGAGACTTGACCCAGACTAATAAATAAACCACAATAAATAAATAAATAAAAAGGAAACAAAGAATAAATAAAAGGCCAGGGGAGACTACATAACAGTCCTTATTTTCTTAAACACTTTATCCGCTCTTGTCTTCAAAGTGTCTTTTCTCATTCACATTTATATTCAACCCACTATTCCAGTTCATCGCTTAATCTCCCATTTCCCTAATTCTTCTCGCTTCCTTCCACTTCCTAACCAACATCCTTTCCTCTTGCTCTAGTATCTCAGCCTCTTCCCAATCTAGATCATGCGTCTCTTTCTGTACATGTTTGTAAATAGCATTTCTGTCTCTTTTTAGTCTGACATCATCCTTGTGCTGTACAAGGTCCCCCCCCCCCCCAATACACGTACAGTCCCGGTCTCAAGTCCTGACTGAATTCAAAACTGCAAAGTTTGTCCTTTGCCAGGCCCTCCCCACACACGTAGTTTGGCGCGAAGGTTGAGGAGTCGGCCGGAGGGAAATCCCACACACGTGCAGTTCAGCCTCAAGGCAGAGTAACCTCGAGGCCTGGCCTGATGGCTTCAATAGATTCCACTGAGGCCAATAGGCCGACGTTTCGTCTCAAGTATTCTCCATACACGTACTGTTCTGCCTTAAGGCTAGGACTACAGTCCAGTCCTTCAGGTAGAACTGTACGTGTATGGGAGTCTAAGTCTCTCCTGTAATTTCTTTCGTTTCTCCTGTATACACTGCCTCACAGTTCATACATGGAACACACACGTGCAGTATGGAAGAATTGGTTTTGTAAGATAGGTGACAAGATAGTGCGTGCGAAAGAAGATTTCAGTATAGGTTCTTGTATAAGCCCAGTGTTAGTGGATTTGGTTATGAATTATTGAGAGAGGATGGTGATCGCGAAAGAAAAGGACAGACTGCTACTGTTTCGCAGGTA
Organism: Lepisma saccharinum; assembly: GCA_022664845.1. Lineage (NCBI taxonomy): Eukaryota > Metazoa > Arthropoda > Insecta > Zygentoma > Lepismatidae > Lepisma > Lepisma saccharinum. The sequence continues at coordinate 4,235 of JAGDQP010003355.1, forward strand.
CGTAGATACTGTCTGGGTATATGGAAAGGTTCAAGAAGAACGTTAAATATATTCCTTAAGGAGTTCAATGATAAGGGCAAAGGGGTGTTTTTAGAAAGTGATATGGAGGAAAACGAAGTAATTAAATTTTTTGGATATCAAAGTTGAGAAAACGAAAGACGAGAAATTTGCAACTTCATGTTTTCAGAAGAAATGTTCAGCAGGAGTTATTTCTTGTCACAAGAGAAGTGACATTGAATTTAAAAATTCTTTATTTTGATGATAGACACTGATGAAGTACCGGTAACTAAAGAAAATTTCGTAACGAACATGGAGGAAAAGAATAGAGGAGATTAACACCAAAGATCAAAAGGAGAGAGATGTGGAAAGGTTTTGGGGAACAATTAAAGGAAAATGGATATAATGAGGATGCGAGAAGATTGATCAGAAGAAAATGGTACAAAACGGAGGGAGGAGAAAAAGAAAGTGAAAAGAAAAAGTGGTTTGGGGTAGAAAGCGGGGGAAGATTTAGAGAAAATCAAGCGGCTGTTAGGAAAGGTAGTAGTGAAACGTATAGGAAAGGAGGGAAGGGGGTCTTTGACTTAGTGAGAAACAAAATAGGTGCTCTAAAGAGAGAACAACAAAGAGTATACAGTGTTCCATGTATGAACTGTGATGCACTGTTCTGTGAAAACCTGTGAAGCAACAACCTTATCACATGTTGAGAGAGCGGCAGCGGGAGTTGGACATATTTATTGATAATCTAATAGAACAAGGGGTCGTGGAGCAGGTACAAACCTCCGCATTTTCTTCGCCTGCATTCTTGGTAACCAATCCGGATGGTAGCAAAAGGATGGTCGTGGCTTATAACACCATAAACAAGAGAGTTCTGTGCACGCAATTTCCAGTTCCTAATATTGAGGCAAACCTAATATCTTCGTTCTGCATTTCATCAGTGCCTTTTAGACGAGAAAAGCAGACAATATGCTACATTCTGTACTCCTACGCGTTTATGCAGGCATAGGACTTTACCGATGGGGTTTGTCAACTCATCGTTCGTTCTAAGTAGTTTAATGAATAACAAATTTAAGGACCTGATAGGTGATAAAAAGGACCTGATATTGAACAGTATTATGACATTTTAATCCATTCTTCAGATTTAGAATCCCATAAAGAACTATTGACCAAAGTTCTATTGCGTCTGAGGAAATGGGGTAACCACAGTGTCGAAAAAAAGTTTTTTATGCAAACGCGTATAAAGTTTGTAGGGTACATTTTTGAACATGGTTTTATGTCCATTGATGATGATAGAATTGATGCTATTCTTCCCTTAGCTCCCCCGCAGAATAAAAAAGGGTATTGCTAGATTGTGACCTAATCCAGTATTTTGCAAAATTCATCCCAAACTTTGCTGAATTAATGCACCCATTCCACAGCATGAGATCTGATCGGAAATCTTTCAGATGGACGGAGGTGGAAGAGGAGGCATTTCGGAAAATGAAGTTAGCTTTCAAAGATTATGTACTCCTAAAAGTTCCTGATATGGATGAACAATTTGTTATACACTGTGCTTCAACCAAAAATTGCTCGGCTATACTTAGTCAATATGACGAGGAAGGAAGACTAAGACCCGTCTATTTCTTTTCCAAGCGTATCCCAGAATCGCATTGGAGTAACAACATTTATGAACTTGAAATATACGCATTGGCTCTTTTTCTGGAGAAATTGGGATGTATTTGCACCAACCTTTTGTAGACAACCAAGCCTTGTCCTGGATGTTGCGTAACCATAAAAGACAATGTAAATATGGTTCCCAACAGAGAGAATTTCAAGATTTAAGCTTAAAGTAGTACATCTTAAAAGTTCAGAAAACAGCATTGCTGATTGTTTTAGCAGAGCTACAAATTAACTAGGATTTTTTTCAGGTGATCCAGAAGTGGAGAAAATAAAAGAATTTGAGGGGAAATCCCTAATTTGTTCTTTGTTAATTTTTGGCAGGAACAGTTATTCAACCGACCATTAGCTGATGCACAGGCTGACGAAGTGTTGAAAGGGGCCATGGAAAAACTGAAGAAAAAGAAACAGGTTCCAGGTTATCAAATAAAAAATAAAATTTTACAGGAAACAAAAGGAAAGAAAAGAGGAAAGAGCTGTCATTCCGAAATCATTAACATATTCAAACATCAAATATTTTCACTGCCAAGAAGTAGAGGGAGGTCACGGTGGGTTTCAGAAAACCTCAACTAAATAGCATGTACATTTACATGGAAGAACATGTTCAAACAAATTAAGGAATTTATAAGAGAATGTGACAAGCGCCAGAGATGTAAAGACTATGCCAAGAAGAAAATTGGAACCTATTACAGTCAGAAAGTATAGAGGCCAAATCATACCTTCCTCGTTGATGTAGCGGGAAATGGCCATCCAGTCAGAGATTTGAATATGTATTAGTCATCACTTACGCTGCAAGTAGGTTTGTATTTTTCGAACCTCTCCGCACTCTGTCTTCCAAAACCATTTGCCAGAAGCTGATGAGAATATTCCTGCAATTCGGATTTATAATGAAGATCATCCATGATGGTGGTTCAGTGTTTGCAAGTCAATGTTTTAAGAACTTCATGTTCAGTCTAGGAATTCGAGACATTACCATGTCTCCTAGGAACCCTCAAACCAACCTGGTGGAGAGGACTATTCGTACCCTGAAGAACTGTTCGGGTGTACATTGACGTATCACAGAGCTCATGAGTCCAAAATATACAGCAAGCTGCGTATACGATCAATGCTAATTAAAACGAACCCATAGGGATGTCTTCTGCTGAGATACTCCTGGCTAGAAAAATGTACAATCCGGTAGATGCTTAGTAGATTTAGATATTAATGATAATATGAACACGAATAAATTTCAAATTGCAGCTACCAACATCGATAAGGTCTGGAAAAGAATAGAAAGGACATACAACCAGCGACATCTTCCTGACAAACTCAATATTGGAGAATTAGTGATAATTAGAAATTTCCATAAATCATCTTTGTCTAATCATTTCAATCCTAAATTAGCTGATTTGTTTTCAGGACCATTTGAGATTCTGAGCTATCCTATTCAGAATACTGTGTGGTTGAGGGCAATTGATAACGTCATTGATAAGGTTATCATTAAACGTCATTTTCAGTTTATTAAGAAAAATGTGCCATCTCAAGCTCAGTCACTTTCGAATAAAGATAATGTTGCTGATAATTCAAGTATGTAAATGATCTGCAAAATAAGTCTGTAAATGGAGAGTCAAGTGATAAGATTTTTAAGATGAATGTAGATGAGTTTGTGACCACTTGACTGCTGTTGTTTCTAAAGTAACGTAAATGTAAATTTCCTTGTTAAATTTTCACTTTGCTAGTGCAACAAAGATTTTGCAAAGTTAATAATAAAAAACTCTCTTTTTGATTGTTTATTGGATGAGACTCACACTTGTTATTGTAATCAGTTCATTTCATTCTATATGTCGATTAACAGGATCCTGTTATAACTGTTTACGTGCCTGTGATTGTCCTCATCGATCATCGTTATTGTCAGAATGTTTCAAGTTATGGTGCACCTGTTGCTTCATCCACGTCTTGTTTATCGTCAAGTTCTTATTCTGCAGTTGGATGGAAGTAAATTATAAAGATTTGTAGACGCTCATCCATAATTATTTATAAATTTTGAATAGATCACTAATTTAAGTGTATTTTCTCTAATTACTTGGCATGATGAAATTTTCCAAAACGAAATTAGTTTTTATTTTTATTGAGGTAGGGAGTTATTTACGTAACAATTTTCATTTTGTAATATATATATATATAATTGTGTAGTTGTCGCGAATCTTGTTACTCTGCTGTTTATCCCGCCTCAAATTGTATCGTGGTGCTGCCATCTAGGCGACCATGTTGGTAATCTGACTGCCACATAGCCTCAGTTTCGATTGAGTGGTAAGTCTGAGTGGAAATGTCTACTCGGACATGATCCTTTTCTTATTATATATCATACTCGCTCCGTGAATTTATAGTGATGTAGTAAGTAAAAGCTTTATTAAATAACTGGCTAAATACTTCTAAATTAATTCTTTTGTAATGTGTTAAGAATTTCAGTGCAATAAAACACGGTTTGGCATTTGAATATTGGAATCGAATCGGGAACTTGTGGATTCGAGCCGATTCACATGCTTTGATGGACCGGCGCCATTTCGTGTTACATTAAGCAGCACGTGAGAATTTACCCACTATTTTCTTGTAGTCTTCGTATTATCAAAGATTGTGTGCGTTTGTTATAGTGAGACATTGTATTGCGAATTTGTTCATGAATTTTGATCAGGGAAGTGGTGATAGTCATTTTGTAGCACTTTACTATCTTTGACAATTCTTATTAGGCCTATTGGCTCGAGAGAGTTGCATGTTCAAACTTCTGTTAAAAGGTCCTGTTCGACATAGTTCTTACTGCCGTGATAATCAGCTGCACTATATTTCTGATATTAGAAAATGGTATTCTAGACCTAAGTTATGCGACAAGATTCGACAGAGGGGGAAAGAAGCTTGTTTCGGCAATCTTTTTTTTTGGACTAAATTCCCCAAGAACACTAATTTGAGTAATGGTAATTATTTTTTACCCTTGAAAACGGATCACATTCACTAAGTTCGCCCACGTATGAATATATTTCAACAATTAAAAATTATCTTAATTTACCGCATTTATTATAAATGGTGTACAATAATATCCTGTTATTTATGCAATCTCACTTTTGAAAACTCCACTAGAATATCATATATATTTTACACTGATAAATATTCAAAGTCTAACTTGCCCCTCCACTTCTGACCGGCAATCGCCGACCATGGAAGTATGACATGTTCTTAAGTAATGATAGCGTTGTTCAATATGCATTATTAAAAATTTTCGTGAGCACCCTTATGACTTGATTTTGCAACCCCGAAAGAAAATTCCTGAAAGAAACACTGTCTGTGAATGAAAGAATGATTGGTTAAAATTTGTTTGGCTTTGGAAAGTAAACTAATTCTGGGACGTGAACGGCGGAAGATGTAGGAAGAAACCTCTTGGCCTTCTGGTGCTTTTTATGAACTCTTATTCTTGATTGGTGTTTCGTCTTAGGAAGATGTCAGAACATTAAAACTGTAATGTTTGCTGCGTGTTTTTACAATAAAGTGTAATTGCCTTGTCCACCTGTTCTAATTAAACTATTTTGTATTGTATGATCTTAATTTTACCCATTTATAACGATGCCTTCCATTTTACGAAGATTGCTGGAACGCGTTACTTTTGAAAGTGAGTAAAGTAACTGGTAACGCGTTACTTTTTGACAGTGGGTAAAGCAACTTGTAACTCGTTACATTTTAAAAGTAACGTGCCCATCACTGATGTGAATGAAGTGGAAGGGATTGGCAACTGCAGTACTTATTCAATATAATATTCTTTTAAAGTTAACAAAAGTTCAGTTATAATTATTTTGATAACATTTCAGATCCAATTGATATCATCACATGAACCTTTTACTTAAGATTTTAGTGATATAAGATGACCGATTTTAAGATACCAGTTATTGATAGTCATATCACTTACAGGTACTGCTCATTGCCAATTTGTATTCACTCGATTTCAAAGTTTCAGAAAGAAATTTGAATTTCCGATTTAAAGAGAATAAACTAATGTGACATTTCGTTACGGGCTTCAATGTAATCCTAGCAAAATTACAGTATAGAATGATCTATTGAAGGCACGTATCCAGAACTTGATTTTTGGAGAGGTCAAAGGTGTGTTTGAGAATGAAATATGTATGTATATATAATTACGCCTGAAGTTATACTACTTTCCCATAAAAGTTTTTTTTGGAGACCAGACCCACCCTCTAAATACGTACTTGTATTGAACGAATTTACTCCACTGCATGAGCGAGATTCAGGATGGCCGCCTTTAAGACGGCAATCATGAAATAATATACTATTTAACAGGTAGCGCATTTCACCAAGTATTCATTACAATTCTAGCTTTCCACTCTTTAAAGCAATTTAAGAGTGATTTCAAACTTTCCCTGTATCAAGAAATCATGCTGATCGCTGCTAAGCTTAGACAATGTCTACTATGTTACTGTTAGGACACTGACTGGAGATTCTGGAATCAAAGAATTGCCAACATTTCAGTTACCATATTTATCTCCAGAAGTTTGCAACACTGATACCGGAATTCAATCTGAGTTGGCAACACCAGATTGAAAGGTTGTTCATGTCTTTATTTTCTGTTTTTGGTAAGTATTGTGTGAAAGTTGTTTTAAAGATATACAGTTTAAACTTATACATTATATATAATATCGCGCAACCTAACCTCTATTTAATTGTTTAATCATACATTTTCAGAGTCGGATTTGCGCGAATAGTATCGTTATTTGTCAGCACTGAAGACTGAAAGCTGGGATTTAGAAAGTACAAAACAGACTAATGGAGAAGAAAAAATTAGCTTTGAAGGATCTGGCACTGTTGACATTAATCAGAATCCCTTCATTTTGTAAGAATATACTGCTGCTAAGATTTCCCTTCGTAAGTGCTATAGTATGGAAGAGCATGCTCCATCTAAAAACCTTGTCAGTCAATGTCCGAAGCAACTAACCACCACAGCTTTTCTTAATGCCTTTGCCAACTTTTGTATTTTTATCCAAGGCGCGTTTCTCGTCACCTTGCCTTCATTTAAGTATTTGTTAGTGCAATATTCTCTCGAGGGCGGAATGACATTTTCTTAATACTTTAACACGGCATGCGCTCTATACGACAAGAAGGCACACATTATGACAAATGGGTGTGGTTAAAAGAAATACGTTCCAAGAAAACCTACACAAAGATGGAATCGAGCCAACGCCTACCACCGAAATTCTCCCCGTGTGAATCTTCACAGCCTGATGAACGCCAGATGAATCTAATCACATACTCTAATGTGCTTGAACAAACTTAAGTCTTTAAATTCATTTTTATGATAGTCTTCCTTACTACAAGATGATAAAGAATCTTCTGTTACATGTAGACCGAACATTCTGCAGAAAATGTTTGTAAACTATGGTTTAATTCATTTCATGTGTGCGGGATACCGCTAAAAATGTTATTACAAATAACTACGTTTTCGGAACCTTAAAAGATGTTGCTATATTGTCCTTTTTTTTTTTTTTTTTATTAAGTTTGTGGAGATCAAGAGAAAACGAAGGGAAACTAAGTGAACATTTTAAATACCAGACAGTATCCTCACCCATGTCCTTGGATCCTTTCAAGTCCTGCTGTAGTAATTTATGTATTTTGGGAATTCTGCTGCCTACGCAACTTTGGTTTGTCAAAGAGGTGCATCCTCTTTGTCTTCAAGGTAATGAGTACTTTCCCCACACGCGACGTGTCTTCTATTCAATCCTCCTCTTCTTTTCATAATATCCCTCCTCTAAAGTCATTGCCGCACTATCCTACAGTTTACGACAAAAGGCAGAGAAACATTTCTATAAATGCAGTGCTGGAAGAATAACTTATTTGAATTGAAGAATCTCAAGTGTGGCTGCCGTGGTCGAGTCCTTAGGACGCGTGGTTGTGCTTTTTACATTCTTTTCTTTAATTCACAATGGTTCGTGGTGTCCTCAAATCTTGCAACGTTAATTTAACTTATTTCCCGGTGTCATACAATGATGAAATTTTGCACAGCGACAGCGACGTAAGCCGGTGAAAATATAATATTCCATTATTACTTTCATATATTTGTATATATTTATACAGGGTGGCCGATTTATCTGAAGACATTGAAATATTGCAAAGTACTGAAAGAAAAAGTGTGCAGTGAAACATGTACCGACAGAGGGGTACAACCTTCTATGTGCATAGGAGTGATATCACAGGTAACAGTGTTGCCACTTCAACACAAACATTTTTTTTTTTCAAATGGGATGAAGGTTCAATACTTTCGAAGGTGATAGTATGAGTCATGATAAACAAACAAGTTCATATGCACATGGGTCAAATTCAGCTTTGTTTTGGAGATACAATGTTTCCAACTTGGAACCCAAAGTCAACGCATAATGGGAAGAAAATCAATAATTCTCAATAAATAAGAAACGACGCATTGAATGAAAATTTCGTTTGCGGAAATTTGTAACATGGTGGATATTAGGAGTGAAAACAATGTCACCAGGCTGTCAGTGTTGCCAACTCGATATAACGTTTATTTTTTCAAATGGCGCTACGTTGCATTATTGGGTATTTAACGTTCTCAAGTGATAATAAAAAACATACGTAAAGCACATATTGCAGTGTTGCAAACAGTGGATAAAACAGGTTTTCGCGATCATATATAAACTAAATAATTCCCTAGAATATTTCATCCAGTTTGCAACACTGCAATGTGTGCTTTATGTATGTTATCAATAGAGAACGTTAAATACCCAATAATGCAACATAGTGTGATTTGAAAAATGTAAACGTTATATCGAGTTGGCAAACTGGTGACTGTGTTTTCACTCCACCATTGTAATATATCCACCATATTGTTACAAATTTCCGCAAAAGAAATTTTCATTCAATGCGTCGTTTCTTATTGAGAATTATTCATTTTCTTCCCATTGTTATGAGTTGACTTTGGGTTCCAAGTTGGAAACATTGTATCTCCAAAACAAAGCGGAATTCGACCCATGTGCATATGAACTTGATTGTTTATCATGACTCATACTATCACCTTCGAAAGTATTGAACCTTCATACAATTTGAAAAAATATGTCTGTGTTGGTGGCAACACTGTACATGTGATATCACTCCATTACACATGGAAGGTTGTGCCCCCTCTGTCGGTACATGTTCCACTGCATACTGTGTTTTTTTTCAGTGCTTTGCGATATTTTAGTGTCTTCAGATAAATCAGCCACCCTGTATATCTTAAAAGCATATTATATTTATATTTCTTTTTAATATGGACTTCTTTATCCTAAAATAAATACTAACCTGCAACGATATAGGGTTTTGACTGGTTGCAGAACACTTTAGGATTTGGGTCACGAAACATTAGCTTGAGAGAAGGTACCCGAACAACGAAATATATATATATATATATATATATATATATATATATTACACATACACACACCTTTTTTTAAACAATTCGCACTAAAAAGTAAAAAAAAATGTTTATGCATGACTGAAAAAAGTATGGGACACGTCAATAGAAGAATTTATAAAGTGTATATGAGAGCGCATCTATGCTTTTCTTTTTAGTCATGCATAAACATAATTAATTTTTCCTTTTTAGTATGAATTGTTTAAGAAAAGTATGTCTTTTATATTTTTTATTCTCATATCGTGTGTTCGAATCCACTACCTGCATACCTACAGTATATATTTTATTTTGAGAATATTTATCGTCGCTACGTCGAATCATTTTCTTCTGAATTTTTGAAATGTTCTTGTTAAAAAAAAAAATGCATGATTGCATTACGCAGCTTATGCAAGTGTTCTAATAATGAAAAGGGGAGACAGCGCGAGAGAACCAAAGATTTTTAGATAAAATTATAAAACAATTATTATTGATCGATTTATATATATACTCTAACTGGTTCATTCTGGATAATGAGGCGGAAAGGTAACAAGAGCCATCTAGGTCTGGGCTATCTTAGCTATCAAAAGAACGACCTTGAAACAAGTCTTCTGCACAGACACGAACTATTTCGAAACCTACCGCTGTTATCTGGACTTGTGGAGCCAAGTAATGTTCCGGGGCCTCACGGAAACGTTTGTCAGATCGTACAATGCGGCCGATTCCAAAAAAGTTAGCCAAAAGTAAAAAAGAAGTAACTAGTTAGGGATTTTTTCATGTTGGGTTGGTTAAAGTACATCAGAAAGTACTTATGAAAGTGTATTTCCTTTTGCCTGTCCCAGAAAACTAGTCTCAAAGCTACGTTTTTTCGATTGGCATCGATTGTGTTACTGAAGGCAGTAAACGACGCACGTGTTGAAAGTTGTACAAAAATTTAGATTGAAGCAGATCATAATCAAATAAAATGGAATCAACGTCTAAAAGTACGTAGAATATATATTTTAAAAAAGAGTTACGAAATAATAATTTATCAAATATAAATTATTAGTGAAACAATTATTGTTATTGATTTTTTATTAATTGAAAGCGTTAAAATACGATATGTTATGAAAAAGTTATGTTACTCGGTGTTGTTCCGCTGTCAGACATTGTATAAGAGAGTCAAATGTATGTTCGAAAATATAAAACAAAAAAAGATCTGCACGAAGTTACCCCTCTTGTTCAATAGTTTCAAAATGGTGGACCCAAAAATCGATTTTCCCACACCGTTTGAGTTAGAGCTACGAAATTTGGCACAAAGGTGTATTATCACGAGTAGTTTAAGAGAATATTACATATTGAAAAAGTCGCCATCTTGGATTCAAAATGGCCGCCCAAAATCCAATGCGGAATCATTTATTTAAAAAGAACACCCTAAAATGTTAAAATATTAAGGGGGTTCAATTTTACAACTCTGACTTTCGTAATCAGCGACCCAAAAGCCCATGGACATGATATTCATCTTGATTGTAACATGATATACAGGCTGTTTCTCGAATAGGGGTTGAAGGAAGGGGGGGTTGCATTTTGTAACTGATTTCAGATTCGTAATCAGCAACAAAAAAAAAAACTAGTACAGATTTTGAGATCATTCACTTGCGTTTTTTACTTTGGGCCAGCTTTTTTTTTTTCTGCAATCGGCCGCATTGTGGATCGCCAGAAATATGTTTATAACGTAGGTTAATATTACAGGAAGAATGTATCGGGTCTTAGTGCATCGTAACCTTAAGATCATGTAACGTTTCAATAATAACTTAAATATTACAACTAGAAATAAGGGAAATATATATATATTTTTTTTTTTTTTACTACTAAATCACTATTCCTGCGTTTCAATTAAGGAAAACTAAAAAAAGAGCTTTACTAAGGAAAGCACGTGAAAAGTGTATTTGGGATGCTCCCCCACCCACAAACGGAAGTCGCGAATCCCAGTTCAGAACTTCTCGAATGCTCATCATATAAAAACAAATTGCATGAATAGGGATAGTGGCTTATGAATGTTAATTGTAACTAAGAAACGAGCTGTAAAATAATATAGCAATCTTCTGTCAGTGTAAAATCTCTCAGTATTTTGCCTGAAATAATTATATTTAAAGCTTACTCTTTTAATGAATTTGGTTACTGGGGTATCCAGCTGCCGTAGCTCAGTTGATACAGCGTTGGCTTAGCAATCCCAAGGTCCTAGGAACGATCCCAGTGGTCGTCCATTCATACGAAGGTCTGTCCAGGATTCTTCCTCAATCATACCAGGCACTTCTGGGCTGGTACCTACTAACTAGGCTCTGGTCGACTACCTTCCAACATCCCCCTCTTGAAGGGTTTCTCCCTTAGTCAAGCTCGACAAATTGTACCTTAAAATATAGGCCCTCTCCGATTCCTCTGCCACATCCCTATACCAGTCTGACTGAGCTAGAGCTATCACATGGCCATAAAAATAATTCGATTCCATTCAATAAGCGTGTTCACGATTCCATACTGATTACTTTCAAATGACATTCTCAGAATTATCACTAAAAGCGTTAGCGCTTCTCAAGAAGGAAAGAAAGTAAACTGATACTTCTTCCAAATTATACACGTTAATGCAAACGAAAGCGCAAGCTGCTGTTTTGTGTTGTTGATTGAAGTGGTCCTAAACGAGCTAGTGAGATTCTAATGACAGGGCCTCCAGTTTTTTGGAAAGTGGGCTCCGAACCACTCCGTTCAAAGAGCCCAGTGGGACTTCAACTCGTAACAAACATACACAGTAATCGAGCGCGCAAACCCCTCAGCCACCCCGACGTTAGTTTGGTGGCTTTGGTCTTATGCTCATGATTGGTGTTCTGAACGAAGGCAGGTTCTGACACGAATGTCCCTGGGCCATCAGATAAAGATGACGTTCTAAGGACATGACCTAGAGTTCAACGGAGGCTCCAATCCACTTGTGTTCCCACCAGGAATTGAACCCAGGGCCCCTCGATTACAAGACAGCTAGCATTACCACCCACACGGTTCAAAATTATCGAACACTTCTGGGTTCGACATATGGTGGAGATCTTATTGTCAGTCTCGTATGTAAACTTGAGCGTGTTTCAATTCCACGATAATGTACGCGTAGTTTCCATCCCTAAAAGCTACATGCTTCGAATACTCTAAAACTTTCCTTGCGTTCTGGCAACACTGAGCAAACGAGCGATCTACTTGGTAGTGGTAGGTAGTACCAATGACCTCTATTAAAAAGTGATACTGAACTGACTGCAGCCATTGAAATTTTCATGAATATATGAAGCCAGAGAGCGGAAAGCACACTTAATCTCGTTTGTCCACTTCCAGTCTAAACCAATATGAACCTAATTTTCAGTTCTAACTCAGTTTAAGCTTAATAACGCCGTGTGGCCAGTTTTTTATTTATGTCTTAACTCTGGCATAAAATGTAAATATTATTTGCAGTATTTTCTATTCTATGCAGGGTATGATATACTTACATGAATAACTCAGGAATTAAGAGTTAAATTTAAAAAAAATGGGCCCTACAGCGATAAGAAGCGTATAAAAATGAGTTAGAATTGAAAATTTGGTCCACATTGGATTAGACGAAGTGGACAAACGAGTTTAAATATTTGCTCTGGCGTCTATCTTTCAACACCAAGTAGTCACTCCAGTATCGTTTACGTAGAGCTCGATGGGTAACACTTTTGTCTGTCAGTCACTATTCACCGTTGGCGAGGAGGTGCAAATGGTCGGGTGAGAAAAAACTGCTCGCTGAGCAAGCTTTCCACATGCAAAATTGCTTTGACAGTCCGGAAGTTGATCAAGACTAGTTTGTGAAAATGACTGCTATGAAATAAATGTAAAATTTTATGCAGCAAATTGAAAAATCGAAGCAATTGCCATGCACATTTCAATCAGACGTATAATGTCAAAGTATTATTTTGAAATAACATTTAGAATTCAGAATATAAACGCTGATACTTACACGTCAGCTGACAACAAAAATAGGTAAATGGAGAGATTCGAACCCATGACATGGCAATGAAGGGCGATAACCATACTCCTTAACACCTTTAGACATTTGGCTTCAGTTTAGTTGTTCCAATACTCTCGTGGCAATCAAAGATGTCACCTCCTTCCAAGTAGCAAAGCCAAAGTTTCCAGACGCTTGGCCGAACAAAGCAAAATCTTGCTGTGGTCCGTTATATTGCCCTTTTCGTACTCCTAAGCAGTGGGTCAGGCAAAAAGTAAAAAAAAAAAGCAACCGAAATTCATCCCCTGTAAGTGTTCCATTGAAAATTACTTTTCCTTAGTCTGCTAGTTAATTTACAAAGCTGATAATCTTACTGAAAATAGAGTTAGCCGTTTTTCAAATTAAATCGTTTTAAATTTTTACAATATACTTACAGAAAAGGCAAATGGTTTATGATCTTTTCAACCTCGTTATTAAACATTAGATATTATCCTTCGTTTTATCTGTTTCTTCAAGACTCTCATCACAATTAACTCACGGAAATGGAGATTCACGTTGTCCAGAGTTCAATAAAAAAAAAAAGAGATAAAGATAAAGAGCATAACTTTGAAACAAATGATAAAAATAAGAGCATAACATCTGTAAATACACTAGTTAAACCTGCGATATAAAGTAGTGATTACTAATAATTTGCAAACAATGTTATTTTTCTTGACTGGGCAGGCTTCCTTGACATGTTACTAAGTGTAACTGCACAAGAAAGTGTCAGTGCTTCAAACACCTGCTTCAACTTATTTCAACGTGAATAGTCAGATTTCTTCTCTACCACAATTAATTGTTATCTAATTAGATGTATGGACTGTTCAGCCTCTGAATGTTCAGACATTGACCTAGATATGTCATGTCGAATGTCAGCCTCTCTGACAGTCTGCTTCCAGAGACCGGGAAGAAGCTAGTGACCAGGGGAATTTGCATGGAGACTGGTAAACTTAAGCCAGTATGACTGGCAGTAAGGTTCGAATTGCTGTGCCTCTCCAGTGCCAATCTAAAGTCAGCGATAGTAAATACTAAACCATGACGGCTGTGTAATTCGTGTAAGATTCAAAAGTAAATGATTGAATGTTCTCTGTACGCAGATCTGTGAACCCAAAGACCCATAAAAGGTGAACTAATAGGAGTTTGCCATTATCTTCTACCAGACAAGTTATGCTAAGGTCCAACTGACAATACCTTTAAATATTAAGGATTCCCAACCACATCATCGTAGAACAAAATTCGGAACACCTTGATTACAGGGCTATGGGACTGACCGCCCGTTTCACCAACGCTGGTTATAAATTTAACAAGTCCTTAAGCACATTTAACGTCTGATTAAGAGAAATAGCCGTTTCTTCAACATAGGCTAATGCAACAGTCTGTTACGACTTTTGTTAACTATAATCAAATTTTCGTTGATTAAATATTTAACAATTCGATAGTGATTTTATTCCTTGGAAGCTTGAGAAAATGAAAGCATAAACACAGAATTGCTCGATGAAAGAATTAATATAATTTTTCCCAAGTTGAAATCGAGGAAACTTTCGATTTTTTTCTGTACATCAAACTTCTGTAGGTACAGATACAATTAATATTAAAGAGTGAAGAGTATGTGACTGGACCGGGCATCGAACCCGGGCGGGATCTTTGGGTTTTGGCACGATACATTTCAATAATTTTAAAGATCAAATACATATTGAAAATCCAATTTAAGGAATACGTATACTAGTACTTTCGGAAATAATGTTGCCTGTTTTGCGGGGAATGTAAATATGATGTTCGATTATGTTTATACGCGCTCTGCAGGATGGTTTTACAGGCAAAGTATCCTTGTGCGCTACGCATATAAGGTGTAAATTATGTACTTCAATATCGTTTCTAACGTATACCGCACACAAAAAAGGGAAAAACGTAATCTGACAGAAAACGTACGAAGTCTCTTTACTACTCCTTTGTGTACGTCATCTTAACGATTAACGTAATTCCTTTTAAATGATCTCGGAAGTGAATCTCCTTTAACTATTGCCAAAAAGTCATTCATCATCGCTGGTAATTCATTCTATTAGCTACTTCTGTTGTGTGGCGTTAAATGTAGTTTCACTTGATATTTGCATTATTTCCGATGTGTGCAATTCAGAATATGATGCAAAATTTAGGGGTTGATGGGATTGCAAGGACACGCGTACCCGAAAACATTGAAAAATAAGTAAAACTTATAAATAATTATGCAAATTTGTTTTGTAAGGTAATTTACTTAGGTAATTTATTCTAATTACCTAATAAGGTAATTTATCAGGTTTGGTGAATCTAAAATGTTCATGGAATCAGCTTCAGGTTATCAGTTGCAATCACAATGGATATTATGATAAATATTAGAAGCATTACGACTTGTCCAAAACGTCCTTTTTTTTAAAAAAAAAAAATAATAATAGTCATCAAAATAGGAACTTTGACAATTTTAGATTAACATTGTGACAAAATAGCAAGGCCATTTTAATCTGCTCTAATTCCACAGACATTTTAACTAAGTTGACCATAATTTAAGGCAAATTAAACATTTTTACTGTTAGTCTATGATTGGTTGAATAAACAATATATGGCCAAACAAACAGAAATAGCAAATTTGGAGAGAGTACCTAAACAATGTTTATTAGATATAATTTTAGAATTCTAAATACAATCACAAATTGTGTGGTTGTATCTGTTATCAAAGCGCAATTTAGAAACATTTTAATTTTGTAAAATAATGAATTGTTTGAGATATATTGAAACAAAATTGTGATTAATTTGATAGAAAATAGTGTGAACATAGCTATATTTGACTTACTATTGACTTTCAGTCAATTTTACAATTCAATACTCGAAAATCTAGCGTTTTAGACAGGTGTTGAGAATTTTGTTTGGATCTACACCCAGAATATTATTAGGACTCTCGTACATTTACGATCGAACCATGTTGCTCTCTGTATACGGTAAGCCTTACGGAAACCAAACTTTTGTACACAGATCAGTTTATTTTAGAGCAATTCACTTCACATCAGTGTTGATATCCCTTACTTGCCTCTTTTGTTCAAATCTCTCTCAAGTTTACCATTCATATGATTATTTCCAAACATCTCTACAGTACAAGAGACTTTTAAACAAACTTTCCCTTTCATTACACCATATTCATAAATGAACACGTTGCTAATATGTGCTCCTGAAAACTTACGCAAAGATCTAATAAATAGTACTATACAAATAGGTCTAACATAGTAATTTCCTGCTGCATGTTCTGAAGTCAGTTTCTTTCTCAGTAGAAAAACAGAACAGCGGAAAACACTGAGCGCCCTGACTTGGTCTTCTGATATTTCTTCCTTTAAAATGGAAATTCTGTTTTCTGTATCATAAGCAAATTCTCTTGTTTTATACTTCTAAATGCATTTCAAGGGAAAATTCATTTGCATATGTTCTTCGAATGCTTGATTGTATTGTCACTTATTCGTAAGTGACTTTTTAGATTTTTTTTTTTTTTTTTTTTTTTTTTTTTTTTTTTTTGTCCTTGCGTTGCCAGAGGATTACATAGAACAATTTCTAATGAAGTTGACAAATATTATTTTTAACACTCGATCTAGAAACACAAAGAAAAACTTAGACTAAAAATTTCAACATCTTCACTGCTTAAAACGTGTTTTAAAATTTTCACAGTGATTACTTCAGAACGTGAACAAGTTCAGCCTGTAAAATTATTATTATTATTATTATTATTATTTTCGAATTACGTATCTGAACATATTGATTTCTCTAATAGATTTCTAACTAATTTTTCTAATTATGCGGTCACAGTTACCTGTCACGATAGATGGTACTTTAACTTAAAAATGAAGTAGAAATGTAGTTTCTGCAAATTAAGCTATTTTGTGCTTTTCAGGGTTTGATTTTTATTTACCGCATTGTGACAGTTTTTTTTAAAGTGAAAAATATGTTGATGTGTACTATAAAAACCTAAGAAAGGTAACTGCATAAAAAAATTGCAGGTTTGGACAAAATATGAAATCAGTGTTTTAGACATCGAGGATGTAAATTCGTGATTTCTAAACAAATTATTTCCAAAAAGAAAAACTGATTGGCAACACTACACATATGACCCCACAATACATTCATCACTCCCAAGAGGGGAAAACTAGCTACGACGACATAACGACGAGTTCGGCGGCCACCGATCGAGGTTTAGTGAATTCTTATTAACGTCCTAAACGAGCTGGTGAGCTACTAAGGACGGGACCTATAGTTTTTGGTCAAGTGGGCTCCAAACCACTGCGTTCAATGGACCCCGGGGGATTTGAACCAGTGACCACGCGCACAGAAAGCGAGCGCTCTAACCTCTCGGCTACCCCGAGATCTGATCGAGGTTTAATGAGTGACAATACTTGTACACCATTAACCTTAGTCGCTTTGATAAAGGTTTATCCATAACGAAGTCTTAGATTTAGAATACGAATGGTACACTAAATACAGTACCCACTATTGAAAGGTATAAAACGGGCGTCTTGTACCCATTAATTGTAACAGATATCTAGTACCTAAGAGTTAGTATCACATGGCTTTGATTTCATTGGTAGAAATATATTTCATAGAAACAAAACCTCCTAAATGTTAACGTCCCGGTCGCGCCAATAATCCACACTGTCGAAAGAAAGAAACAAAAGTTTAATGATGCATGACCGTACCTAACCTATAATAATCCATGATCACCTAAGAAAAATGCAAGAAAGCAATTATTAATAACCTATATGAACAGATAGAAATGGGTTTTGAAAGAAAAAAATCACTTTACCCCCGCCGAGATTCGAACCCGGGTTCTTTCACTCAACAAGCCGACGTCTTGACCACTTATCCACGGTCGAAGCTTGCAAACAGTGGTTTCTAAGTTGTATTTACACTGCACGTGTGTTACACTGTACGTGCGCAGATATCATTCGCGCGTGGATTATTTCTGTTCAACGTCCTGTTCAGAAAATTGATGGTTTCCATAGCAAAGCTTTGCTTTATATACTTCAGAGAAAAGAATTGCTGAGCAAAGCAATACGTTGTAACTGAAAACAAGGAAACAAAAAACCAGCTGCACCAACTAACGACATGGCTTCAGCAGATACACTCTCTGATGGTCGATGTTTTCATGGGTACTATTTCCCTTCAATTAATATAGGCTAATGGGTACGACTTCACTGTACCCATAATACCTTTTCTACTTTTTCACAACTTCTGCTGTACCCATTAATTCATGGGTACATGTCATGGATACGTTGTGTACCTATAATTCTTGTCGGTACATTCAATTGACTTGTGGGTAAAAAAATGTCAAGTTTGTACTCACAATGTTTGAGAGGTAGTGGAGAATCCAGGGTTAGGTATCAGGGGGCGGTTCTTTTCCTACCAGTTCTTGGGAGGGAACAGATTAATAGAAACAAAAACGATGGTAAAATGTGAATTCCTGTGCCCATCAATGCCTCTGAAAAATAAGACGTACAGATATGATTCATAGGTACAGTTTTTGCAGTGTAGGATACTGCTAGCTAGTATTTCGATCATACAAAAAAAAAAGACAATAAAGAATTGAATTTAATATAATGCATGTTGAAATTTCTCTGTAGGGTTATAAGTTTACCGTAATCAGGTACTTCCAATGTGCTAACACAAGTTTCTAACAAATCTACAATGTAACTCGCGCGTATGATTAAAGACTATACTTGACCTAAATATGCAAAAATATTTTAAGATTCACGCACTTGCCATTGACATGTCAACAATAAAGTAGTTTTCTGACAACGTTTTCTCTTTGATAACATTATCTTCCTTCAATTTGTCACACATTTATCAAGAAAAGTCAAGTTTTACCGCAAACTAAAAATGTTAAAATATGAGTATTTCTAATTTATTGCAAGTCTTTAAAAAAAATACATCAGCTCAGTGCTTACCTGAAAATTACGCATAGCTAGTCATAAAATATGAACATGAATACCTTGCTTTAACTTAGCATATTTTTCTTCTTAATCTGTTGTGGTAATTTACAGTGAAAGCAAGAAAATCACTAGATTCGAGTTCTAATTTTATCTCAAACTACAAATAAAGTACAGGGACCTACCCAAGACCCACCATAGCTTCGGAACCAATACAGGATATTCGCTATATTCAATAAAATACGTGTTAAATCCTACAGATTACTGTAGTTATGTGTATAGAAGGTGTATAAAGAGTTTTAAACAGAAGCTAGTCGACGGAATTTCCAGTGTTGTAGTCAAGGCTATGTAGAAAGCACTAATTTGAAAGATCAGGTAGGCCATATTGGATCCCTGTACGTTTAGTCATGATCATGTCATACAGGTGAAATTACCAGGATTTAAGTAAACGGAAATAAGACTCCATTGCAGTTTCCTTCAAAAAATACTGTTCAAATGTTGAGAAATAATTTTGTACAGATGAACCATTGAGTTACTGAGGAAATTAGTTTATTTTTTAAAAGTTTTCTACTAATCAACAGTAAAAAAATTATTGAAGACATTAACGCTGAAATTTCTGATCAGAATACAAATATTTCAATTGAACAATTCCTCCAACATCAACGCAAAAGTGCGGCCAAAAGTTACATTAAAATAGTTTTTGAATGTTGAGTCAATTAAGATGCAATGCAACTCAAACAATGCACTATTATTGGAAAATCCTGAGTTCAAATTCCGGTCCTATAAAACTTCAGATCATTTCTCAGTCACGACAGTCAAACATAGTGCGGGGTATTTAAATTTCCGAGTCTAGATTCAGTCAGTGTCTATTTAAATTTCCTTGTGCAAGAAGGACAATAGCGATTGAGTTGCTGTTGTTCATTAGCGCTCAAACCTTAACTTCTTCCCCATGTTATTCATTTCAGGTATCATTTCGCTCACCGTGTTGGTACGTACATTTTAGTGTAAATTAAGCAAGTTAACATTAAGAACCAGTGTAAATGTAAACATTATTCAATAAAACAATGTACAATGAAATTTTGAATTGTTAATTACCGTATTCATACTTAAATCATTTACAAACATTTCTGCTTATGTGGGAGATATAATTCTATGGAGTGAATAGAGAAACTTGTAATTACTTTTCTATAAAATCTTTGCATGTTAATTAGATACATGTTAAGTCAAATAAGACAAAACTTGTGCTCCCGCAGTTAGAATACATTAGTGCTACAAAGATTCGAATATTCGAGATTCGAATTTTGAATAAACTACTAAAAACTTCCGAAATTTGAATAATATGCATTGGTTTCTGGTATTTCGAAATATTAAAAAAACTGTAACACTATAATACAAGAATGTAACCTACGTACCATTTGAGTTGTACCAGAACAGTCTACGACAATCGGAAGTCAACTTAAATTAAGGAGAGCACTTGTAGTTTTGCTGGAACACAAGATTGTTTCCCCACTAACCTAAAATGAATTTATGTCACTGTAAACATTTGGGTTTGGTATTGTTGTTCCATGTTTTTTTTAAAAAAATAACATAATATGCACTGTATTAGGAACAAAATTACAGATCAGTCCCACCAGACAAATATCGTAATGTATCTTCCAACTAAGCCTTGGCAGACTTCCAGCATCCTCTCCCCTAGTCGATTGTGGGCCATGCTGCATTCGCGAAAACATTTAAGTTATGTATAATTCAGTGCAAACGGTGGAATGACGTGTTTGGGGAAGAATACTTTTATATAAAAACCGATTGCATTACAACATTACTTCATCGATTTTAAGTTTTTCACGTGTCATGACGCGAGAAAACTATGTAACAAACTTACTACAGAATGTTGCTACGTCAAACCTGTTTTCGCTGGCACAATATTTACTTAACGCTATCCATTTCTTTATCACACAGCATTGTTAGTGGATTGCGAGTAAATTTTGAAACCTCTTGAAAAAAAACGTCGAAGATTATCCTATTCCGATAACATTTGACCAGAACTTTCCACGAAAAATGCTAGAAAAAAAAAAAACACTTGAGAGATCAATGTGTTTACAAAGATCAAATCACGAAATACAAAATATTTCCATAATCATTTACAGTTGGTTGCGCAATCTGTAATCGCTGTCGGGGAGGGGGATATGAAACGTGTTTGTACTAACGTCTGTCAGTTTCCTTGATGAAAGGTAATTTTCCTTTCTCGAAACTGGAAATTTTACAAATCCAAAAATATTTAAGTCGAATAGAAAGAACTTATTTCTAACCTCATTTCTAGTTAATCCTGAACTACAGCCTGGCAAGGGGAATGAAATCTCAGTCTTATTACAACTGGCTCACAATTCGTAATTTGTGCCAGTCAACACAGAAGCTAATAAGAAATTAAACTATTGAATATGTATGCACAAAAATCTTCATGGCACTAGAAAAAAAATGTACCAAGATAAAGGTTTTCATATCACTTGTGATCTACTTTAAGTAGCCAACTGAGAGTGACATGACACTTCATGCTATCATCCAAGAGATTTCGGGTTGAATTTCACGTTGGAGCATGGATAGATATCTGGATTTTAGAATCATTGCACTGGTATAATCGGGACGGGGCAAAGTCAATAGTTACTTTTTAATTGCCCGAACAAAGAAGATCTGAAGTTTTTGAGCAACCAAAGTATTCCTGCACAAGGTAGACCGAAGTACAATCCCCATTTTTAATTTTAGAAGTACTAGGCAAATAAAGAATAAGACCTGCTGATATTTTGGAAAGTGGCCCATGTACTAATCATTAACACCAAGCAAATTAGCTATTTCAGATTTTGAAATTATCACTTAAAGAAAACTATAAGGGCCCGTAAATAGCCCAGCTCTTCAAATTTCTGAAAAAAAGTCATCTTCAAATTTGGATTAGTTTATTTGATTAGTGTTATTCTTACGTATTAGATAGGCCGCTTTCTAAAATATTGGTGTTAGTCATTTTTTTTTAAATATATCTATAGAAAAGCATCGCAATTCGTCACATTATTCAAGAAACTGAACTTGTATACACACACACCTTCACGGCAAGTGAGGCTAAAAAAAAACAACTTTTTCTTTTCAAACCGCGCTAGAATATGAATTATTGACGCCTCGCCCCTATGGACAATGTGCAGATGATACAACCACATATTGCAAAGATGATCT
This sequence comes from Lepisma saccharinum, assembly GCA_022664845.1. NCBI lineage: Eukaryota > Metazoa > Arthropoda > Insecta > Zygentoma > Lepismatidae > Lepisma > Lepisma saccharinum. The sequence goes on from JAGDQP010003355.1 coordinate 26,469, forward strand.
CATCGACTTAGCCTGAGTACAGGTAAATTGTAGGAAATCACAAAGGATTGTACGAACATTCTTTAGGTTAAAAAGCATACTGCACACCCACAACTTATTGTACTACGATTGTAGTAGTGTAGTTGTATGGAATTTTACTGTGTATTTTTTTCTACAAGTAAACACAAGAGGCGTGTACCTAATTAGTGTTCATACAAGGGCTGTTTATGTAAAAAAAATAGTTACATTACATTTGTTCATGTTTCCATAGCATATTTACAACAGTTACGAGAATTCAATTTACAATGTTTTTCTCACGTTTAATTATGACTTATGTAATAAATGTAATTGGTGACCTCTGCTTAATATATGTATTTGCTCGACTAATGCAACATTGATAGGGAAGACTATACTAGTTACATGCACTTGCAGTTAAATTTTCGAGAGAAACAATGGACTGTCAAATCTTGCATATTCGAAGGTTTAAGATATTTCAATTCAGGAAGGAGAATCTTCAAATACTTTGTACTTGTGTATACAAGCGCAAATATATCTTGAAAATGCCCACTTTGCCTAATTATAAACATTAGTGTTTGGTAAGCACAAGTGACTATCGTGTCAATGAATGATGAATGAAAGGAATTCCTCAAATTCTAAGGTTCTTTATTTAATCTCCTCTGATAAAAACAAGTTGCCATTCACTTTGTATTCAAATTTGAAGTGTCATTTTTCTCCTGTACAGCTCTGAGCATTTAATATATGTAAGTTAATTATTAGCACTACAGCAATTCTGTATTCTATATTTTTGCAGTCTGGCAATCTGTATGCTGATCAGTTGTTCGAAAGGATTTGAAACAATTCGCAAACAATAATTCTTGACTCACTTACATTAGTTCGAAGATAACGAATAGTAGATAAGAGAGATCCAAGATTTGAAACCAAGGAAACTAGTTTATAAACTGTTTAGCTTTATATACACTCTTTGTAGAATGTATGCTCACGATTATTCAAAGCAGGATGAAAGTAGTTTCATTCAAGATGGTTAGAAACTTTAGTAACATTGTTTAGTATATTTTTCTCGGTTGTATGATTTGATATATTCAGAACCATAGATCATATTTGGAGAGAGTAGGGTGGCGGGTTTGTACACAAATAGACAAAGTTAGGAAGAATTTAGAGGAAAAAAAAAAAAGAGAATAAATTTCTTACAATTAATTTAACTACACATTATATTTTTATAATAATTTATTATTATTAAATATGCATTCTTGTCATTAAATTATTCGCATTGTCTTTTAAAGGGGTTGAACACGTCTTCTTGCTCTCCAAAACAAACAAAAATTTATGTGAAAGAAACAGAATAGATATAGACAATCAGTACTTTCTAATCAATAAGAATGTACAAAGTAGTCCATTCTAACTTTGAATTAATTCGTTTTTTTTTTGGAAATGAATTTTTGATATATCAATTTCTTAGCATAGTTTGTATTTTTGCAACACCCATTTCTAGGTGCGAGAACACAAAACTACAGGAGGGAGGGAGAGTGTCTATCGTCAGGGGGGACATAATAATAAATTAATACCAACGATTCAAACACTGTATTTTAGTCACTTTTCATTTTGTATTTGTTTCGTTCATTCAAAGCAAATTTGCTGGGGAGGGTACGTAAGTAGCAATGTTTATTGTTTCCAAATCAATGTACACATTTGAGAAAACGAAAAGTATAACAGTCTATTTCATTGCCTATTTTGACTATTTTAGTGCCTTTTTGCCTGTCTATTTCGATTTATTTTAGTGTCTATAAATCCTAGCTTTACAAAACAAAATTATAATTATTAATAATTCTGTTCTTATTAACCTATTTTCATCATTTAGCATTCAAATGAAAGGGGACGATCTCCTTTTAATTTTTATCTGTCTAATGTTACGTAGTACTCCAGGCATGAGTTGAGAAAGCATTTTACTCAAAGTTACCGCATTTCCGGACCAACTTTGGGCATATCTATATAGGACTAATTCTTGTATGTCCCACATGGATTATAACGACCATTAATATCATTACAAAGTATGTATAAAAATTGTATAAAACATTTTTTTAAACTAGACTCTGACAACAAAAAATGGCAGCAAAAAACTCTTTAGTGCCCAAAGTTACCCCAGTTGCGGCAATTTTATTTATTTTGAATTCTACTTAATATTTTTTGTATACAGTAAAACGGAGTTACTTTGACACCTGGGGTAATATTGGCCCCAAAATATATTATTTACCTAATATATGCCTTTAATATTTTTATTTTTTTTAAATAAATACCACCCTGGAAAGAACTGTGTATTAAGTTGTCATGGTGGATACCGAAGTGTACCGGCAACAGTGATCCAGCGCTAACAAAGTTACCCCGTTCTACGGTACCCCCCGTTTCTTGTTCAATGCATAATTACTACAGTTGCCCATACACAACTGTATTTAGTTTTTCTGGGCGAGTCGTATTTGCTATATTTGAAGTGTTAGTAGTTAATGTTGTTCATTTTTGACAACTCAGAATAATAAACAAAATAAAATTGATTATAAATGGTTTATAAGAATATCTTGCTATTTATGCAATCCCGCTTTTGAGTACTCAACCAAACCGGTAATCGCTGCCTCTGGATTTGTGCTTCCAATTATTTATCTTTCTTTCTACCTCTCTTTCTTTCTTTCTTTCTACCTCTCTTTCTTTCTTTCTTTCTTTCTTTCTTTCTACCTCTCTTTCTTTCTTTCTTTCTTTCTACCTCTCTTTCTTTCTTTCTTTCTTTCTTTCTACCTCTCTTTCTTTCTTTCTACCTCTCTTTCTTTCTTTCTACCTCTTTCTTTCTTTCTTTCTTTCTTTCTACCTCTCTCTTTCTTTCTTTCTTTCTTTCTTTCTACCTCTCTTTCTTTCTTTCT
>JAGDQP010003355.1:29771-93500 GCA_022664845.1 Lepisma saccharinum
TCTCTCCTTCTACCTCTCTCTCTCCTTCTACCTCTCTCTCTCCTTCTACCTCTCTCTCTCCTTCTACCTCTCTCTCTCCTTCTACCTCTCTCTCCTTCTACCTCTCTCTCCTTCTACCTCTCTCTCCTTCTACCTCTGAGAAATATGGCAACCCTATTCTCGCCTAGTGTTTTCTCATTCTTTAGCTAACCTTTTCTCTCGTAGCAATCAACATTTTAGAAGTCCTCCCCCTCTTCCAGCTGAAAAAAGCTTTCTGGTAATTACCACGAACGTTCCAGATAAATCTTTGTCCAAAGACATACGATCATATCAGCAGCAGTTACTCAGTATAATTTCAGAACATATCTTGCATGACAGTCAAGTGAAAATTTTGTATAAATGCCGACCAGTGATTAAACGAACCTATTTTCAAGTCTCAGAGAAGAAAACTATACTACACATCTAGGAATCATTCATTTGGAGTCACGAAGAAATCTGATAAGATTTCCACTCAGTCACGAACAAAACACTAGCAACATACTTAACTAAACCAAAATAACAGGAAGTGGAACGATGTTAGTTGAATTATAGTTTATTTTAAGGTCCTCAAACATCTGAGGCTCAGGCCGGGATAGGGAAGTGGAGAGGACGTTGGAAGGTATACGGCCAGGGCCTATTTTGTAGGTACCATCCCAGTATTTACCTGGTATGAGAGGAAAACCTGGAAAACTTCAAATCAGCATGGTCGGTCGTTGGGAGCAATCCCAGGACCTCCTGAATGCTCTACCATTGAGCCACGACCGCTCGGTAAAGATGTTAGTTGTATCAACGAAAATCAGAATGAATTTTAAGGGTTGTATAAAATGACTACGTCTTGCGACGAATCTTTTCTACAAGAGACACTTTATTACATGCTCTGGTATCCTCTAGAAATTGTGTGTCCTGATTACCTCGCCGAAAATTTATTATTGTACAGTTTTCGTTACTTTCCCTTTCATTTTGTAATTCTTTATAACCATTTCATCAGTTTTACAACCACCGCTTCTAGTTTGAACAAACCCAATAAATTGAGTGATATTTCCACCACTGTTATTGCGTTCCGACTTCATCTACAGCGGGATACAGAGACTGACATGGAAACTCAATCATTACCAGCCGAGAAATAAGAACAGTGTAGTCAATGTCTAGTTTCATATGAAGTACTAGTCAAATATTAGGTAATCGAATACCCAATAAGGAAATATATCAGAACAATTTTGCATTCGTGATTTGATAAGATAAGTAGCTAAGATAACTAAGGATTCGAAAATAAAAATAGTTTCTTCATTTAAATTACACAACTTTAAGATATTGTAGCACTCGATTTAACTCGTGTGTTCTCTCAGAGAAGCTTGTGATTTGGAAAGTGAAGCTGTTAAAAAAATTTAAATGCACTCCCAATCAGTTGTGGAACTGCCAAGAATCGAACCAAGGACCTTTCAATTACAAAGAATGGAACGTAAGCATTCATTTGGTTGACACGTGGTCAATGAAAGGCCGAGGTTTCATGTAAGAAATTCTCCATGATTTTGTTCTATTCTTTAAAAGCAACTTACGAGAAAAACTGCTATAAGCTCGATTCAATATTCAAAAAGAGTATTGTCACGAGATAAAGCATGGATTTCTGAACCAAAGTCATCCACTTCAGTTGCAATATTTTGTACGTCCAAATCACGGTTCAAGGAATGTACCCTGGTGTATTAAAAATGTGCTGTTCAGTGGTTGAATTCAATGCAATCAATACTTTGGATAAAATTGATTTGATTGAGTGGTACAGCACTATGGCTACTACCTTCCCAATGCAGTCAATCAATACTTATATTCCAAAGCACAATTTATGCTTTAGTGAAACTAGGTTCTAATATTTTTCACTATTTAAAGCACCTAGTTTGGGCTAATCTGAGCGGTTATGATTAAAAGTTTACATTTTCGCCTATTTCTATACACACCGAACTCATGAAACGAACTTCGAAAAACCATTGCAGGATTTGTCTATTACGTGAAAACCATCCTTAAGAAAAAGAAATCCAACTACTTATTTGCGTTCTAACACACCAGGCTACCAGATAACTTTTTCAAGTAGTAAAGATCTCTTGCTTCTTCAAAATATGTTTATACAAGGGCAGTTCCACGCGTCAACCACATGCCATGGTTTGTAGTAACGTTAAACCCTTAAGGCTCCTCGCTACTCCCTTCTCCACCTTTTAACAGTTTTCAAAATATTTCAAAATCTAATAGCATTATCAAAATTATAAGAAGATACATCTCTAGTACTTACGAATTACTATGAAATTCAATGGACAGCGATCTCGAGATCTTGTCCATTGATCAGTGATAAGTTTTTAATCAAATAATGACGTCATAATCTTTGACAACGAATCACTCATCAATAGACAAGATTTCGAGATCGCTGTCAATTGTATTTAATGGTAATTTGCAAGGACTGGAGATGTATCTTAAAATTTTGATAATGCTATTAGATTTTGAAATATTTTGAAAAATGTTAAAAAGTGGAGGAGGGAGTAGCGAGGAGCCTTAAGTTTGAAAAGTAAAATTTCAGTAGGACATTGCTGAAAATAGGCGTTAGGTTAAACAGATAACCATCTTCCAGGTGATATCTATCACTAATAATCTTGATATTTAGTTTATTTCCTCGTGACGTAATTGGTAGCATTAGTAGAATCATTATTCGAATCTGTCTACGTAAGTGGAAGCAAAGACAGTAATTTAAATCATTGTTCGGAGTAGTGGTTTAAGACTATTATCTCTTAGCACAACAGAACGAACTTTATTAATAACTTGTGGTTTCACAAAGGTTTTATCAAAACGCGAAATGTCAAAATTTTTGGATTCGAGAAAATCTCAAATTTGCAATATTGACTTTAGTTGGAAACTGCTATCATTGAAGCACATAACTGAAGACTATATGTTAGAACAATTTCAATTAAGTAGTTTGTTTATTCACTTTTCTAGATTGACTTTATGAAATAAACTTCAGCAGAAGCAGGCACAACCTGGTGTTTTTGCGAACAATGTGATGCTAATCATGACAAATCTTGCAGCTTCACGGAGCAAGTTAAATGTTAAAGCTAGTAACTAATGATGGCCATGAATAGACCCTTATTCGGTCGCCTTATTTATAAAAGAACTGAAAACGTAGTATGCATAAACCACTGTCTTAGCAGTACGTTATTTGTAATTGGGATTCCAAACTGTATCGTGAGTTACCACGGAAATCTCCAATTAAGGATTTCCTGATTTTATCAGTGAGTGTTACTGTAGGTGCCCTCAAGTACTACAGATTGAATCCTGAACTTTTGTTTTGGAAATAATATCTTACATGTGTGACATTTCTAATTACACTTATCTACAGTTTAAAACAGGAAAACAACGAGACTTTAAATACTCTAATATCAGGGTCTATTATACGAAATTCAGACACATTTCTAATTTCAATCACCGTAGCCATATCGCACTGAAAGCTCGACTAAGCTTCTCACTAGATCATTGTGAACTTCTTTAAAAATCTAAATCATGATAATTTAAAATCTAGTGAGAAATATAACCATAGTTTTACATTTTCTTTTCAAAATGTAATGAAGATCTAACATATAGAACCGAAGCTTGGTAAGCGCTTTCTCGATCACGTATGAGAAACATTTACTATCGGAAGATGGCAGAGGAGACAACTGATGAACTATAGTATCAACTTCGCATTGTCTGTGTTTATTACCTTCGTATTGAACAATCTTTCGACACACTGCTTACTATCAAACAGTAAGAAAAAAATTTAAAGTTCTCGACATTAACATTGGAATAAAAAAAAAAAAATTCTTAACATACCAAAGATGCAGATCGTATGGTGAAATCATCTCTCGAGTAGTTTGAATAAATTCCTTGGTGGAAGTGTTCCCCATCGATACACATAATGCAACATTGAGAATGTCGTATATGCGAATATACGCATCCTTTACGTCCAGTTATAGTAGTCATGAAACGTGATGCAACTGCAAGGTGCTGGTCACTTGTTATATCACTGCACATTTTTTACATTTTGTTTTATTGCTGTTTTTATGATTTTGTTTCTAACTGTGCCTGCCTCTCGTTGGACTACTCGCACTTCTGTGCTGTGTTTAGCGGAATGAGAAACCTATAGAATATCGAAACGCTATATTCAGTACACAGAATTTGTAAACATTTTACGTGTAAGGTAATTTTTACTCGCACTCTTCAACATAAATTGTATTTACTTAAAGAGTTCTACGCTAATGGATCAAATATATTTCGTGATTTTCTAAGTTTCCTAAGTTGTTTAGGAAGTAATTTGATTAAAATCCAGCAACCCAATGTTTTCGTGACAGCGTTTCGAGTGTTAATAATAGAATGTTTAAATGTTGAATTTTTGGCCTTCAGACATCTGAGGCTCAGGCCTTGATAGAGGAAAGGATACTGGAAATAGTCTTTGAAGGTACTATTCCGGTACTTCCTTAATGTGACTGAGGATAACCCTGGATATTCTTTACACGAAAACATTTAACTTTTTTCAAGAATATACAGGATGATTCATTAATACGTGCAAGGAATTTGAGAGTGAATTCCGGACATCAAAAGAAAAGGAAACCATTCATTACAACATGGATTGAATTCCTCTTTGATTTCGTTGTACAGAAGTTTTAACCGAGTCTACAAAATACATTTGCAAGGTTGAACCTCGTTTAATATTCACAGTTGTAAACACTGCAATCTGTGCTTCACATTTGATGTTTACCTTCCCTAAGGGAAACCAAATATCCAATAAATGGACGTAGTGTAATTTCAAAACTTATACCAGGTTGGAAACTATGACAACTCAGTGACATCACAACTCCTAATATCGATCATATTGATCTAAATAAACTCCATAGTCTGATTCATCGCGAAATATTAATTTTCTTTAATATTCTAGGGAGTATATTTGGAACTCTTTAATCTCGTACACTAAGCGGAATTTGACCCATAGTGTCAATAAATATCCTTTTGTTTTTGTAAGCAGGGACGTATTTAGGGGGGTCCGGACCCCCCCCCCCCTCCAACTCAAGAGTTTTATGAAAAAATAGTGTAACTTCAGGCGTAATTATACATATTTAATATACATTTCATGCCCCGACACACCGTGGACCCCCCGGAAGCCTTTGGACCCCTCGCAAAACCAAATTCTGGGTACGTGCCTGTTTGTAAGCAATAATCAATGCTTATATATCTTGCAATAAAGGCTATGTAATTAAAAAATAAACTCCATAGATTGTACAGCAATGGACAAAGGTTTTGACGCATGTCTATAGCTGACTTTTCTTTTAGAAATAAAGCTATTGCAATATCGCATGTTGACCCGCAGATATATGCAAATTGTTTAACACACTTGTTCATAAAATATTGTACTGTTATGCAGCAAAAAAGTGATAAAAAGATAATTTCGTCGGCAAAAAAAAAAAAAAAAGTGCAGAAATAGCACCAAGTTGCATATTGCTAGTTTTATCCCGCAGAGGGACATTTTTTTTTTTTAGCCCAATAGGAATTACTAATCCCAGTTGTAATTTCCGTTAATAGACGTCGCACGCGGGACGGACACCGTTGCGAATTTGGAAAATATGTCCTTAAAGACATGCGTCAAAAATTTTGTCCACAGCTGTAACAAAGTAATGATCGACCACTGACACAGGTTGAATGTAGAGACCCCCTTTCGGGCAGTTTGTGATAGACGTTCTGGCGAACAAGAATACGACAGATCGTACCGGTATATCTGCACCAGATATCAGTTAACTGCAGCAGCATATAAATGAGCTTATTATCAAAATGTGGGTAGGACTTCTCTACAAAATCAGGGGCCTATCAAGTTGACATTACCTGCTGAAGTAGTAGACAGTATCGTTAAAGTGACTAGGAATAATGTCAAGTGAAATGACCACTGAACTGAGTATAAGACATTCAAGATAGGTTATGCTATCTACGAGAGATAATGAAGTTCCAGTAGAGAAAAGTGCGCAAGCAGTATCCTCTGGAGGAACTCAGAGTACCAGAAATTAACCAATGACACCAAAAATCGCATTAAAGAACTTGGTTGTTAATTTGTTAATACAATACGGACACTTTTGTAATATGATGGTTCATTATACCAGCATTAATCCATTTGTTAATCGAATTTCTGTTGGAAGTTTAATATAAGCAGTACATTTTGTTGGATTGAGATCAACAGTACAAACAGTAAAAATTCTCTAAGAGGCGTACGGGATTGTAGTTACAGTATATGCTGTTTTGTCATACTGAGATTTATCAGGACTTTGCGCAAATAACTCATTTCTATAGCTCTACGCCGGGGACGTATTTAGGGGGCTCTACCCACAAAAACTCTTTTTTAGGTAGTATAACTCTAGGCGAAATAATATATATTCTATATAAATTTCATGCTCAGATCCCCTCCCCGGAAGCCCGTGGACACCTCCCAAAACCATCTTCTGTTCCTGTGCCAGTATAGTGTTCGACCAGCGAAGGAGTGCAGAACATATATTCGAAAATAAATTTAATTCCTTTTTAAATATTTCTGAATATTAGGTAGCTCTGATATGTTTTCATAATCTATTTTAATGTATAACCCAACTTTTCAATTGCAGTTGTTTTTAAGCTGTACAATAATCCTATTAAATTTAATAGCACATTATGTAACAAGGCTTTATTACACTTTAGAACAGTTTAATTATTCAAGGATTTCTTTCATCGGACGTTTCTTTTTGTCCTCTTAATTTCATGCAGTTAGCGATGGTTCAAAGTTATAAATCTCATTTGATTACGTAATTCAATACGTTGTCATCGGAACCACCCTCAGTTAAAAAAAAACTTATTTGCACTTGCTGTACATTTAACAGACAGTGTAGGTAGTTGTAGTCTTAACCCGTCGCATGTCTGAAGGATGTCAATCTGCGAGCACTTTTAGAGGCAGGGAAGGTTATAAAAAAAAAAAAAAGTAAAATATTTGTCTAGCTACTCGCCATTTAGAATTGAGGGAAATTGGAAAATTCAGTTAGCACTACCTGTAAGGTTGGATTTATTAGTCTCAGAATGCATGTATATTGTGCACATAATGAAATGAAAGCTGCTTACGCAATTATGATTTGAGGTACTGAGGGTAAAAACCATGTTATTTAAGATAATGAATTCCGTTAAGAACTTTTGCGTCGTGAAGAATTGAGAAAGTTTAAATCCGTAAAAGAAACTGCACCAAATATAGAATAGTGTAGCTTGCATAAGCTACCGACTTCAAGCCTAACGAGAGGCCTCGGTCATTCCATTAATTCATCTGCTTAAAAAAGACTAGTGGTGAATCTGAGTGGCGGTCTCTCAGGAATGTAAAATTAAACGTAGAGGCAGTGCGTTGATAATTTCTTCCTTTGTGTTAGGAACAACGCCAGAATAATAAAGCATTCGCACCATTTTAGGAGAACATTTGCATTGAAACATGGCAAACTTTAATTATGGTCATTAGATAGTCTTACAACGAGTATCACTTTAGGACTTGGCCAGGCAGAGGCAGAAAGCTTTGAACTTCCACTCGCGCTAACTTCACTCTACGCTTCGCGGCGAGAAACTGCTGCAATAAATACTTCGCCTTCATGTTGCACAAAACAAGATACATCAGAACATCTGGTAACTTGTACCGAGCGGCCGTAGCTCAGTGGTAGAGCGTTGGTGTAGCATTCGGGAGGTCGTGGGTTCGATCCCAGCGGCCGATCATCCTGACTGTTCGAGTTTTACCTCAGTCACACCAGGCAAATCTTGAGATGGCACCTTCAACATAGGCCCTGGCCGACACCTTCCCGAATTATTTCCCTTCCCCAATCCGGCCTGAGCCTTAGATACCTAAAGGCCATAAATAAAATGCAATTCAAATCTGAAAACTGGTTGGAAGATTCCTCATATCGGTATTCAGATTAGTGGTTTGGTCTTTTTGCAAGCTCAGCCTGAATGCAAATTATCTTTATTCACGTCTCCTTTAAAAACTGAAGCATTGTTTGAAGATAGATCAAGCTCAGTGAAGTGTCCCAAAGAAGACTAATACGAGATCAAATCAGTGCCGATCTAGAAATTTTCCTACGGGGGCAAAGTTAAATTTTGCCTCCCTTTCCACCGCCCCTCTTGTCGCCTTTCCATCCATTTTTTTTAGCTAAACAACACAACAAGCCGACGCGACGGCCACAACATTGTCTCGCATTACGTAGTGTACTTTTGTCATCTTCTCTGGAGCCTGTCGTGGCATCCTATTATTAACTCCAGTAAGGCAGTAGATCTGCCTATCTGACTTAAGTCGCGGTTTTGAATTTTAGAGATGAGGGTAGGTTGTATGGAATAACAAAAATATCTTAGCGCGCCGGTATTGAAATTTTAAACACGTTTAGGTCAATTTCAACTTAATATGCCATTTTACTTCCCTTTTAGGAAAACAATTTTTAGCATTTTGCCGCCCCCTAAACGTGCCGCCTGGGGCGCTTTCCCCCTTCTGCACCCCCTTCCCCCTAGATCCGGCACTGGATCAAATAGATGATCACAACATACATTATCCTTAAATGCTGGACGAAAGATACTTCCAAATTAAATGTAACATGTAAGCAAGCGAAACGGAGAAAAATTATTTTCGTTATAAAAACGCAATAATTTTACATTATTATTATTATTATTATTATTATTATTATACATAGTTTGCAGTTTATTTGACATTGTGAGTTGTATCAAAAGTAGCTAGAAAATACTGGAAAACATTTAATCAAATTTAAAATAAAAATATTTTTCTGGGTTCATTTTAACAGTATATTAAAAAGCATGTTAATTATAATTTGAAGTTCATCACAGAATCTTGAGATCATACTAACATGTACGGTAGGTAAGGTAATGGTTCATAACCAATGCTTCGCGAACCTATAGATGTATGCGAAATCAGTGTTTTGTAGCGGGAGATGGTTGAGATTACCCCCTCTCTGCAAAATCTTCCCTGCCTCTGTTTACAGATATATACCTCTAGCCTGGGATATGGACGATCCCAAAACACCGTATAATACACATCTCACTAATTCTTCCCCCTCTCTGGAAATTGTACAAATCGAACACTGCGAAACAGTCATTTTAGATCATTTTTTTCAGTGGAATATTTTCCAGATATTTTTCACTGATTTATTATATCTTTAATTTAGCTGCTGACCTGGAGCGTTTGTTAATAATGACTTAACACATTAATGCTATAAATTTAATTTGCTATGCGTGAAATGTGTTTGGTACAGAGCTGAAACCGGGCCACTTTTGGTGACCCGGCTTAAAGGATCCGGTGACCCGGTGACCGTCTCAGCTCTGGTTGGGTATAGTAACTTCTTATCTCTGGTGTCCACGATAGGTAACATTTACTGCCTTCTAATCAAGGGGTTCTCAATTCGATACCCGGTGGAGACAAGTTGTTTGGTTCCCATTTTAAAGTGTATGCCTCGTCCTTAGGACGTACTTTTTAAGATTGACCGCAATGGCAAGCTATCGGTTCGTCTTACCTAGGGGCCTTCGGGTTTGTGATCCTATATTCAGAAAGCTGGCCAATGACCAAAGGAGAGTTACTTTATGTAAGAAATTCCTAATAAGGAACTGAATATGAAGATTTCAGGGCATTATTTCGACCTTGAATATTTTATGTCAACTATCAAGATATAAACAAACACTGTATTTATTCCATTCTTCCATATTCTCTTCTGCTTGGCATGATTTTTTTTATGTTTTATTATTTAGGTCCACATTTTTTTGTTTGCAATGCTAGTTTCACGTAGTCAAATATGTTTCCACACGTTTATGGCTGAGAACTGTTTTTTTCTTGTTTTTTCCTAGGAGAATTCCTAACAATGCAACAAGCTGAACTACTCGTGAGGATCGGTTCTAGTCTTAATCCCAAGGTACAATTCCGGCATTTTCTAGAACAGGGAAACTAATCTAGCTATACAGAACTGCCACGCTCGATAGAGACTACATTAGTTGTATTTAAAATATGCAAATACTTGACAAATTGTATTCAGTATAATTATACTTTTAACGTCCCATAAATCTTATAGATATTTACTGTCACTGAATCAGGTTTTATTACCTGTCACCTTGGATTATAAAATAGCAAGGCAGGCTTTTTTTATTTCCAGACAAAGATTGGAGTGGCTGGCTGAAACCCAGAAAGCTTTTGTTTCATTCCATCCAACTGAAAATACGATGGTTCACGAGAGGTTAAATTTCTTATTGAAGGTCGCCTTTTACACCATATTTTGACACTCAATTAACAGGAACGATTGTGAACTTTTAGTGCAAACTAGTAAATAAGAAGTAGAAAATAAATTTATTTAAAATGACAGAACTCGTTTTATGTTTGTAGTGAGGTCACACAAGTTATGACTTTCTTTAGTACAAGAATGATTGACAGGACACGAGATTCTTTCATAATGATGAAGGTGTTAATAGTTTATCCCAGTAAATGCTTTCGTATTGCTCAGATTAAAGCATCTCGCAAATTGGAAGGTTGGATATGTTTACCGTCTGAACAGAAATAACAAAATATCTACTATTGATGAATACGAAGCGAAGATATTTGCAAATCACGAAGTATTTACTTGTTAGCAATTTTCACGCGACGCCAACACTTGTAATAGACATGAATGCTCTAAGAATTTGTTTGGCAATCTCACTGACATTGACAGAGCGCAGGGGATATTCACATATTTCTTTCAATGCATCACTTCAGTTTCACTTAGCAACAGGTCCGTCATTTAGGGGGGTCAGGGAGGGGGCAGTTCCCTCTCTTGGAATTTTGTTTGATTACTTTTTTTTTTTTTTTTCAAAATTCGCAGAATAAATAAAGAACGTTATGTGCGTCATGCACTGCGATTAAACATATTCGATTTAGTTATATGCCAATGACTCAAAGAATTTCATTATTAACAACTATTTGCATGAGAAAATAGGTGTTTTCCATGTTTTAATGCAAGTCAAAGAAATACAGTTTTGTATCTCTCTCTATCATCACTTTTTAACAGAGATTATATTAATTTCTAACCTAATTTATTCATTTTGAAAACCTGAAAACGTTAGATCAGGTTTCTGTCTGCCTTACTGGATTGTCTGAGAATCTGTCCCCTTATTAATGTTGTACCGAGTAGCTGACACTCATGTTCGTCTTTTAAATACTGTAGCAACTGATGCAACGCTCGTCCGCGTGAAATTAAAAAAATATTATTCGAATTCATTCTGTCGCCGATTATTGTACAGTGTGTAGAATATTCCTTTCGTTGACCGGTCTTGTAATAATGACGTACCCAAAATTTTCCTTTTCTTCACTTTTGGCTTTTACGTAAACGTGAGAAATGAGAAACAGTAGTTCCATTTTCGAACTAGTGGCATGGTTGGTGGCGCGACCATGCTTGCTTCGTGTGAAAAGGGACAAACGAGAAGCGCCACCAAAATTTCTGGTGGCACGACTATGGTGGCTTCGTGTGAGAGTGGTTCACACTGAAACATGGATACTAGTAAAGTTTATCAGCCATTTTTTTTTTTACCGCAAAGTATAAGTTAATCGTATTTAGTTACAAATAACTGATTATTTTTTTCCTCAATGACAGCGATGTACCAGAAGAAGTCAGGAGGTACAATAAACATCTTTGTTTCAAGCACCATACAGGACAATAAATACCCTTTCGAAGGCATTATTACGTAGTTACCCGGCTAGCGAAGTCGTTAAGAGCGTTGAATCATCGGAGGGGATTTGATTCCCGCCAAGTTCAATATTTTTCCTTACTATACTTGTGAATAAATGCTACCTCTTGCTTCTGTTTTCCATTTTCAACTTTTTATTGCGTAGTTTTAATTTTCGAAGGATGAAAATTTCATGTCAATACACTGAAAATTTCCGATGGATATGACTTGAAAATCATCCCAAAGAGATTGCATTGACATCGAAAAGAACTACCATAGAAACGCATGTTTATTCGAGTATACATTTCTAATCTTTAATTCTATGAAAATTCGTTGTGGTCCCTCTTTCCGCTATCGAAAGATTAAATATTCGGCTCAATTCAAGCGGATTATCCGATCTTCCTAATTTGTTGTATAAGTTGATATATACATCGAAAATAATTGAACTGTGAAAAACATTACGAAACATACCGTACATGAAAAAAGCTAGGCAAACTAGTTGCGTGGAAATTCCCAGTAACTTGACTAATACAGTGGAACATCGATATAACGAACCTAGATATATCGAATTCCTTGATAAATAGAAGTTCGTCCATTCCCCTTAGACCTGCTATCACTCCCATGTGTATTTTTACCTCTATATATCGAAGGACTGGTCAGGAAGACCTCGATATTTCGAATTTTCACTTGCTTGGCTTGGCATCGCACCTCTATATATCGAAGTTTTGATTGTAAAACCTCTATATATCGAAGTTGTTTCCTCTATATATAGTAAAGATACTGGGAGAGAAAAAAACCGAAGCGAAATTTGAACATAGGTCATCCAATTTAGAAGTCCAACGTCTTGCATGCTGGACCACGCTGCCTTTCACAAGAAAACAATGGAAAGTGTCAGAAATGTATTGCCCGGACATCAAAAACAAACTTACACCACGTTTTAGTTCCTTTCCTATTTTGTCAACTAGGGATCGGAATACACATTCACTGAGAATATCTCGGATATCTGCAAAAATAAGCTATCAAAATGGAGGCAGCAAATACTTGATTAGCATTGCATGTATGGTTAAAATAAGAAAAAGTTTTCTCCTTCTGTGCAAATCACACTGGAACTGAACACGGTGACCTTCCAATATTTTTTAAAAAGCGGAGCATTTTCAGTGTTTCTGGCCATAACTGTAAATACTGACATCTCTTAGAAATATTAATTGATATATCAAGGAACTCTTCCAAAATATTTAACAGTTTGTGCGACTGCATGATTTCTGGAAATGATAATGACATTCCTGTAATGTTCACATAACAGAAACCCTTCCTTTCTATTGTTTCCGCCCTCTTCACTCACCTCCAATCTAGTTGCGAGCAATTTGTACAGTAATATGAAAGTAAACAGAAAATATTATTTCATTATATCTGGAACTTCTAAATTATTTTCTTTTCCCTCTGTACTAGTTCATCGGAGTAGTTCAAATGTATTATCCTAGTTATGGCATGTGACCCCTTTTTTCATTTCCTTTCTTTTGTTT
The DNA here is from genome assembly GCA_022664845.1 of Lepisma saccharinum. Lineage (NCBI taxonomy): Eukaryota > Metazoa > Arthropoda > Insecta > Zygentoma > Lepismatidae > Lepisma > Lepisma saccharinum. The sequence continues at coordinate 43,043 of JAGDQP010003355.1, forward strand.
ATTAAAAGTTTAGTTCCTTCTAGGATTTTACTCTCCCTTTCATACCTATTTCTTTTGCTATCTCTTATCTTTCCAGTTAGTACTATATTTCTGTAATTGATAGCTTCTTCATCTTCTGTTTCATCAGAGGCGCCTATTGTGTTACTCAGTTCCATATATGATGTCTGCCTGCTTTTCATTAGTTTTTCTAAATCCAAAACTCGTTTTTTCTCTGATAACCTTCTCTAATCTAGTGTTTGTTTCAAACTCACATTCTCACTATCCTACTACGATCACTAGAGATTTCGAATCTGTTCAGAACATACACGTCTTGAGCAATTTCTCTGTGATTTGATAGAATCTATTTTGTTTTAAGCTCCATTTTGGCATTCCCATGTTCACACTTACTCTAAGTCGTAGTCTTAAAATATTTATTCGAAATAAATCGTTTGTTGGTTTCTGCAAACTCCAATTAGTCTCTCTTCACATTCTCCTCTTCTCTGTTGTTTATTTTGCCGAATCCAAACTTTCCCACTATCGTGTCACTGCTCGGCTTAGTCCCTACTTTTTCATTGAAGTATCCCATTATTATTATGTTATACGATTTCTACACCGTAGCACCGTACGATCCATCTGTACCAAAGTTTTCGCGGCTATTTCTTACAATATGCCTGGTCCCAACATTCTAGAAGCAGTCTGAAAGTAAGGTTCTTTAAGTAATATCTAATTTTATATTCCAGATATCGAGTTGCTTCTTGATTGACATGAAGTTAAGAAGTAAGACCTTGCCTGCCAGACAGCAGCAGGTTTTCAGTAATAATCACGTGACGGGAATTCGGTGATAACCGCATGACAGAGATGAACAAAGTAGAACGAGATGCCCTTCCAGTTCCACATCAAAATATCTTGTTCATGCAATTGAGGAGACTTTGCGAGCTAATCACAGAGTGACACTTGTCGAGTTGGAAAAACAGTTTAATCTTTCACATTTCAAAATCCCAGAACTTATGTATGAAAGCTTCGAGGTACAGAAGAGTGTATAGTAAATGTGTTCTTCGAGAACATAGTCCACTCACACACTATAGTACTCATTTTACATACGGTATGCGTTATGGAGGATTTAGGGGAATAAACTGGAAACTGCTGCCACCTAGCAGTCAAGGTTTGAACTTCATCTCAGGCAAAAAGCAATCCTGAATATAAGATTGGATAATAATTAGGGAACCTTACTTTTTGACTTCCTCCTCGCATATACTAACTGGCTATATTCGATGAAACATCTACAAAATACTATTTACCTCGTACCAACGGGAACGCACAGTAAATCACTTCCGGTGCCAAGAAAACTGAGTCACCGACAGGGATATTTACATTTTCTCGTTACAGGTTATTACAAAGTTTAAAGGACGTGTCAAGGAATCGCGGAATTTGTAAGGATTTTTAGCGTACCAAGGAATATCTTAAGGATAATCTAAAGCAACAATCTCCAACAATTGATGGCAGCACTACCTCGGTATATGTGTAATGTATTTTCACTTACACAAAATTTCATTGTTGCTCCTACAAATTCAAGCCTAAAGAGTTCAAACTTTCAGGGAAGAAAGTTCATAACCAATTCAAGAGTATGATCGATGCAGATTTTTAATTTTCCTTTTTGTTCATTGTTGAAAGAGCTTCATTGTTATAGGTTTCGATAATCACAACAACAATGAAGCGATTTGGGGAGCACGTGTCCTCTACTTCTGTTTGTGAAAAAAAAAAAAGGCTAAGAAACATGTAATGAGCAAAAGGACTTATGATTGGAACAAAGGCAGTTTACAGAGAATTAAAAGCTGAAGTAAAACCGTAACCCATCTTCACGTAACAATGAGGAGAAAAAGGCAAACTGGAATGATCTATAAGACTGTACCATTATAGATTGTCAAGATCGAATGTTCTAGATTCATCCACACCTCAACTTCCCAAACACCAGTTTCAGTGCTACCCCCCCCCCCCCCCCGCCGCGTGCACACACACACACACACACACTTAAAATTTATCTGCAGAACAAGTGACAAAGCTTGATGGAACTTAGATATTACCCTCTGATGATAATCTTGCACATTCGGGATAAATCGCTGTGGAACACAACCACAGACATAGGAAAAGGAACTGAAATGATACCCAGGGTTAAAGCACCACTCCGATTTTCGCATCTTGGAAATTACAGAATAACCGCTGTGAGCAGATCTAACTGCACTCCATTACTAGGGTGACCCGAAACTTTGACAAAATTGAGTAATATAGTATATATAATGGGTGAAGTGAATAAAAACGAATAAATACTTATACTTGTTTATTTTAAAGTAAATACTTGGGAAAAAGTGAAGAAACAGAGTATACTTTCCATCAGGAGTAAATACTTGTGCTTTGAAAGTAAATGCTTCTATGGTAAGTAAATGCTCGGAACTTAGAAGCATTTACTTAAATAAGAGTAAATAAAAATAACTTGCAAGTAAACTCTCAATTGACGCAAGAAGTAAAAGCAAACTTTATTCACCTCAGGTGACAGATACTTTACTCGCGAGTAAACACTTTCAAGTATTCTTTTTATTCACTTCGCCCATTATATGCTATGCTTCAACAAACTGTTCAATATATGAAAATTAGGTGGAATTCTGGTAATTACTACCATTATAGGCTATAAAGCTTTCTTCTCGAAGCATGCCCAAAAATTTCTTGACATTTACCATCATTTTATATGGGCCAGCTTAGTAACTTTGACTTCGGCCCGTGCAATGCGTGATTAAACCAACAAACATTCATGCCCCAGGCGAAATTCGAATCCGCAACCTTGGAGACGCTGGAATAACGCCTCAGACCACACGACTACCTTGGTCAGCTTCCAATTCGAAGCTGTTTCGACAATTGTAAAGTATTTTAACTTCTTTCACATTCTTCCAGCCTATGTCATCATATAATTATATCTCATCACAGCAGAGTTCATAAAACGTTATTCGAAACGTCACCACATGCTACAATTTGAATTTTGTTTATAGTCTTTAGGTATCTCAGGTTCAGACCGTGATAGGATAGGGCAGAGGTTGTTGGAAAATAGTGGGCCAGACTCTGGTTTGTATCATCCCGGCATTTCCCTGGTGTAAAAATCCTGAAACCCACATGCTAGAAAAATCACTAGGAAAACTGGATAAATCGCCACAGTAGTTAAAGATTTCTGGCGATATTGACAGCTAATTTCACAGTCAAAAATGCACATGCATACTTTCTCACATCAGATTAGATATTTAATTTTAACTGCATTCATTGTATGACATTCAGTATTTAGAAAATACAAGGCATTCAGTTAGACAATACAAGATGTAAAATAACGAAAAGAGTATAATTTGAGATATTTTGAGATAGGAAAGAGTATAGAGTATTATTTGAACCTTTAAAAGAGTTTAATACTCTTAAAAAGAGTATGTCTAGTCACCCTACCATTACTCAGATTAGAATGTGAACATTTTCTAACGCACTTGTACAGAATTTTTTTGGTTCGACAGCGTATAATAAAGAGCCTTGGCCTGCCAGCCTTTCATTCAAAGAGTTTATGAGCATTATCCCCCACACAGTTTTACCTAGTTTTCGAAAAGGCTATTCGCTACTTAATTCAAGAGCTCACCAACCAGCATTACGATAAGCTGTTAATTCACGAGTTCACCATCTGGGTCAACACCAGATGTTAAGCCCCCACCGAGGATGAAACCCAAGATTTCTTGCACTGAAGTGTGAGTGTTAACCACAGTGGGAGCTAAAAACTAGCTTGTAGTGGGTGAACACTGTACAGTCTAAGGAAAAACTATGTATATTGCAGGGTTTCAAGGACTGAAATACTTTCACTCTCATCTCAGTAACTACCTTAAATCTACATCATTGTTTATTCTTGTTTCTAAGGTAGTTCAGGTGATCTAATGTGTATATAATTAAGCAAAAGCATGAAACCAATGTCAAGGTGGAAATAGAATTCAAGCCTCCCAATAGCAAGGGCAGTGCGCTTAAAACAGCTAACTTATTTGGCACAGAACTAAAAAATTAATAAAAATTATTCATAAAGATTTCGTACGCAAGGTTGACCTGTTGAAAAGTTTGTTTATACCATGCTCCGGAATGATGACATGACAAAAGACACTCGATCTATCAAGAAGTCCAATGTTCTTAAACAATCATGCGGATGCGGCTAGCTTTGTTCATTGTCGTCCGTTTATTTGCTCACGGTTGTTTGTATAATATGAACATGCATCTATTTATATAAACATGCTACACAGCAAATATTAAAGAAAACTAGGAACACAATTTGGGCGAAAACAGTGTCTCCAACTAACTTGAAATTCATCCTTATACACACAGTGTCAACGTTATTTTTTTTTTTTTTTTTTTTCAATTTGATCACAATATCAGAACTTTAATTAAAACATCTACAGACACATTAAATTTCATCACTGTGTTATGAAAGAGCAAAAACAACTAAACATTTACAGTAAAATTTATAATTCGCTGGACTGGTAGGAATTATAACTCCAGTCTCATACCAGGGGGTTCCTGTACCACCGATGTAATAGCAACGTTAGTAGTTTTAGCATTCAAGTATGGGTCATTCCACAGTTCACCCAGGGCATGACACCATGTCCATGAAGTTCGCAGGCCACCTTCGATTTCATACGTCATTAGTGATTCGTTAGTGCCGCAAAGATTGATGTTAGTGCTCCAAAAATAATGCCTGCTTTTTTACAAAACCACTATGGGCCTGCTGACTTCATGCCAATAGGCCCACATCTCAGAATCGCTCCAAAAATGAGCTTTACGTTTAGATCAGCGTTAGTGCTCGCTAGTGGTGTAGAAATTGACATTAGTGCTAATGCATACTTAATCTTAAAATGGTCTAAAACCCGTTAAAAGAAATAGTCGTTGATTGGACCTGCTAACTTCATGCTAGCAGGCCCATGTCTACAAATCGCTCCAAAAATGAAAGTGGGGGCGGGAGGTATTTGAATTTTACGGAGTTAAAAAAAATCCCTTAGAAAGTACTAAAAGTTTCTCGTAAGCGTTTCCTTAACTAGATGCATAATTTCGGAGATAATAGCATGTAATATTTTGAAAGATATTAGCATTAGAAATTTTAAAGCTGTTCATCCCCTTAACCATATGTTGGGAGCCGAAGAGGTAATTGATTTTTCCTGAGGAATCGAAAGCTACGTTTGAAACTATTTCTTATTCTGGTCAATTTTCGATTAACATTTTATACATTTTCCCCGTATGCGGCGGGACTTTTGACGGTTTTTCCTTCTGATCATGTGAATATCGGGATGGTACCTTTGTACATAGACTTTGGCCGATTCCTTTCCAACTGTTTACCCCTTCCCTATCCCGGCCTAGCCATAGATACTTAAGACCTAAATCCTAAATCAAGTGAAATCAACCAAATGAAAATCATTAAAGTGCAAAAGTAATAATTTTATGATTACGACTACGAACATTATTTTTAATATATTAAACGAACCGATGCCTTCAACCCAGCCTATAGAGGGACGCCATGAGTTTTAGCCATGAGGTCGACTATGCTAATGAGGCGTTCCAGGGGTTTCCTTAGTTTTTGCCTTAGACTATTTTTGTTGATAGTTGCACCAAGTCTGAAGAGAAAAAGTAAATTTTGAGGGCCGTGCTCATGCAGAGGCCTCTCCAAAGGGCCGTTCGTGGCCATGCCTAAAATTATTTCCTCTCTTTTCTATTAAAAATAAGTTTTTCAAACTTTCCCCAATAATCACAAGAAATGTAACGGGTTAGTAACACGGTACTTTCGAAGTAACAGTTACTATTTTAAAGTAGTAACGTTAACGCGTTACATTTTCAGTAAAGTAACGACTAACTCATTACATTTTTCAGTAACTTATCCAACACTGGTCACAAGTACTGATTTAATACATTAAACATATTTTGTCTTTCGAAGAAAGGTCAAATCAGTTGTGGGTCTGGAGGCTCAACCCTCACCTCAAAATTATTCCAAATTTAAGCTATTGGCTGCATTTCGTAACCGAATCAAACCAAACTCGGCACAAAAATATTATGGGATAGAAACAAAAACCCTTTCGAAGATAGGCCAAATCAGATGAGGGGATCGACCAGTGCGTTCTGATGTTTTGCTTTAAGAGTGTGCTTTTTAAGCAGTGGCTTTTTACGAAGTGGGCAGTTTGTGCTAAAAATCGACTATCAATGTAGTGTACTCGTCCCATTATGGCAATTAAAAAGTGTAAACAAGTGACGCTGAGATTGAAGGACTTTATTAAATATTTATGCTACCCTGATAATCCGATCTTCCTTGAGTTCCAACCATGCCCTCAGTCCCATAGGTGACGGATTAACGGGAGTTTTACTCTAAATTTCGGCGTCGTATATTTTTCGTGCTTTGAGGCAACATCTCCGGTCTTGGTCACCCCTGAAAGGAACATTTTTCAAACGCAAGGAATAAAAAAAAACTGCTTTGTCCTCCGACCGGGTCTGAAGCCTAGACCCGGTGATTCGGTCCAAAACTTGAGCAGATTGACCCGTTTCAGCTCTGTCGCATACTTGTTTCAACTTGAGATTATGATGTTCCCAGACGAAAATAGTTATTGGAGCTTCAAACGCTATCGATCAATCATATCATGCAAACTTCCCTGGTAGTGATTCCGCCAGACCCCCTCCCCTCCTGTGAGAGGTGTTGACTCCCCAAAGTCTCGACAACACCCATCCAACTTTAAAGTTTTTGCTGTGAAAAATAGAAACAGTAGAAAATTTCACTTACACCCTCCCAATTTTGCCGGCCAGGTGACCGAGCGGTCTGCGGCAGTAGGCCATCGGCTCGAAGGTCCCGGGTTCGAGTCCCGGCAGGGGCATGGGTGTGGATTTTAACACAACAGCTAAAGGCGAATCGTGACGGGCCGAAGTCCAAAGTTACTAGACTGGCCTATATAAAAAATAAAGTTTACCAAAGTTTTTACCCTCCCAATTTTGACTTGACACCACTCAAACTGAAAATCTTGGCGGAAACCGTACCTGGTACCATTGATGAATAAGATCACTGTGGCAAAATTTATTTTAATTGTAGATTTTAAAATACGTACCAAATTATCAATTGAAGTATAAAAATTTGGAATTTTGAGTGTTTCGATGTTAAGATTGCATAAGAACAGTGACAAATTCGATAGAAACTAAATATTTTTTTCACACTTTAGGTGACCCGTGATAACTAAGACACTAATTTAACCAAATCAGGATTGAATTACAAGTTGTTGGGCAACACTAGTTAAGGAGAAAGCGGCCAACACCAACAGAGCAGAAATCATAAATGACAAAAGTTTGAAATTACATAGCGAGGATTTTTTTCTCTATTCAGGGTCAAAGAAATTAGTCCCAATATTTCATACGCCCCACGACTCTTTATTGCAGACACATGTCAAATTTTTATCATGCCACGTGTAGCTTCCTCATTGTCAACTTTAGAAAATCAAAGAAATTTTGATAATGTTGTTACTGATTATCCAACAAACAAAAAAGTCCATCATAAACAAAAAGCGGGAGGTGAAATATGACATTTACCCAAGTGTGGTTTTGAAAGTAAGGTAACCGACAGTTATTGGACAATCTTGTTTCAAAACTGATACTGTAGATATACGGTGCAATAAAACTAAGACAATGTTTAGTTCACTTTTTCCAAAGAAGTCGATTTCTTTATCTTTTAGAGCAGATTTTCTCGAAAATTATCTTCGGCACCAATTCTACTATTTGAGTTACTGTTTGGCGCATGAATCGAAAGTATGGAACTATTTCGCTATTAACCATCTTCTCCGCTGTAGGTAAAACTATGAATCCACTTATGTTCAATGGGTAATTTTTCAATTATCCTCAGTCTAATTATGAAAGTGTGTACAACTAAATGTTATTTATAGATAAGTTTTTTTATGCAAATTCACAACAATATATTCTAAGTTACGAAAGTCTCAAATCAACTAGAATATCCAGCCTGATTTTCATATCCCCCCCCCCCCCAAAAAAAAAATACAAAACTGTAAAATCGTCAGAAGGTTGTACAAGATTAGCGAGAAATTGCGGTCTGACCTAACACATTTTTACTGTTACAGGAACAAGTCATATCCAGTGAAATCAAATGGGGGTGGTGTTATATATTAATCTTATGGTTGTTTACGTTTAATCTATCCATCAGCCAAACAGTCTGCACAAGAGTTCACTGAAATACATCTAAATAAAACTTTAGTAAATACAAGAAAGTTTCTGATGTAGAATAGGAAATGCGTATTAAAGACTGTGTGACAACAACAGGAAAAGATGTTTAACATCCGCTGGCAGCTAACCGCACATGTTATGTGAATTAACACCCTTAAAGCCTACACTTGGACGAAAGTTGGAAACAGTTTTCTGCTATTCATCATTCGGAAACTAATCTGCATGAAAATTTTACATATCTACTCATTGTAGATTAAGCAAAACAAACAAATTTTAATAGAATGCTTCTTGTTACGCTTAATGTTCGGAGAAACAAAATCTCTATACATTAAGATTTTAACCCAACTTGATTATCTTTAGTCTTAGGGAGGCAATGATTTCCAAACGCTTGCATTTTAAAATCAGTTTAAGAGTTCGGTACAGTAGTTACTGAAAAACGCAAAAAATAATTGGCCCCAAGTGTGACAAGACAAATCCAGATCGGGTCTACCAATGAGCAACCGTTGTGCGCACAGCTGTTATTGATAAAGATTTTGTAGTATTTTTTTTTTCAAAGGCGGACGAATACGTATCTTTCTGCGAACCAGTAGAAAGATTGATTACCATGTGACTCGGTCTGACCTAACATACGTGACCCGGAGGCCCGGTCAGAAACTTGACACGGTTAACCCAATTGACTCGATTGGTCTAATCTTGACCGAAATCACCAGACTCGATGATCTAATCTTCACCCAATTGACCCGGAGACCGGTCTTGTTTCTGTGGTTAGAATCAATCCATATTATAATGTTAGATCCCTTGAGAAGTGAGCTATGAACGGGAATGTCATATCAGAGTTTTAAATGATTTAATGCTTTTATCCTATTTAATACTTCAAACACAAAATCCTTTCAGAATATCATTTTTGAGGGAGTATCTGCACACCCCCGGTGGCATTTTTGTTCTTTCCACGGATATGAGTTTATTGCCATACGTTATTACTATAGTTAGGAATTTTTCGGGTCGTATTTTTTGTACTCTGGGGAGTAACACCTCTGCTCTCGGACACGGCAGATGGAAAGATTGTTCAAATGCAACAGGGTATACTAAGGAATGAAATCTGTGCTTCGCCCTACGGCTCATCGGGTCAAAATCGGATCACCAGGTCAGAGCAGGTCCGAAGCATAGACCCGGTCCAAAAAGTGATCCGACTGACCCGGTGAGCAGTTTCAGCTCTGTTGATAACCAGGGCATCCAAGTTTGTCTCGTGTCAGACGACAGTCACCGCTGGAAACTTCAAGAACAAGTTATGGAAAAAGAGGCGCTCCAGCATGATAAATCCCAACATACACCCTCCATTCCAAAAGAAACCGAACGTTTTAAAAAAACAAAAAAACAATGTACATTTTGGAACAAATCATTTTTATTAATCAATGTATTCCCCTTCTGCATCGATACACATATTTGCACGCTCCCACAAGTTGTCAAACGACTTCTCCATGTCCTTTATTGGAATGGTCTTTAGGACGGCGGTCGTCGCCTTCTCAATGGCTTCAATCGATGCGTGCCACTTTCCTTTCATCGCCAAATGCAGTTTCGGGAACAGATAGAAATCGCACGGAGCGAGATCTGGTGAATAGAGCGGATGATGCAAACGAATAATGTGATTTTTGACCAAAAATTCAGTTACAAGTCGCGAACGATGTGATGGTGCATTATCGTCCAAAAGAGTCCAACTGCCGATTTCTCGATATTCGGGCCGAATACGACGAATTCTTGCCAGCAAACGCTTCATGACGCCCAAGTAAAACTCTCCAGTGACTGTCTGGCCGGGCTGAACAAATTCTTTGTGGATAATTCCTTTTGAATCGTAAAAACAAATCAGCATCACCTTAACTTTTGACTTCACCAAGCGACTTTTTTTTGGGTGGTCCTTCATCCGGCGCTCTCCATTCAGCACTTTGCCGCTTTGTTTCGGGCTCATATTCAAAACACCACGTCTCGTCACCAGTTACAATCGATTTCAAGAAGTTTCGATCCTGCCGAGCACTTTTAACAATGTCTTTGCAATGCGCATTTCGATCAACTTTTTGGTCTTCGGTGAGTTTGTGTGGTACAAACCGCGAATTAACCTTCTTAAGGCCCAAAACTTCGGTCAAAATGCGGTATGCGGTTGTTTGAGGAATGCCTAATTCCATTTCAATAACTTTCACCGACGCTTTTTTGTTATGTTTGATGAATTCACGCACTTTTTCGATGTTTTCTTCCGATAATCCGGTTCTGGGACGGCCTGATCTTTCGTCATCATCCAGCGTCTCTCTACCCGATTTGAATCGCCTGAACCACTCGTAAACTTGCGTACGGGATAGACACTCATCACCATATGCATTTTGTAGCATTTGGTGCGTTTCAGTAAAAGGTTTACCCAGTTTAACACAAAACTCAATTGCAGCTCGTTGTTTGAAACTCATTTTCCGACCGATGTACACAACACACTGACAGTTGAAACGCAATAACTTTGTTGCCGTGCATCCAAATGTCATGACATTTATACCAGTTGTCAATGAGGGACTACGCCATCTACCGGTAAAATATTACAACAGATGGCACTAGTGGTACTATTTGTTTTCAAAAGTTCGGTTTCTTTCGGAATGGAGGGTGTATACCTCGTGGCACTAAGAAAACTAAAGAAAAGCGTGTAAGCGATCTTTGAATTCTTCTACCAGATTCGCTGACAGCAAGCAAGCTTTGATAAGATCATTCTGAGGATTAGACCACAGCGCACCAATCTCGTCAAGTGGTTACAATCGCTTACTTTGGATAAACATTGGGGAGGCGTCGCGGGTTCCAGCTACTCTGGTCATCCAGAACTTTCCTGTCCCACCAAGTGAATTACGGAATGGCGCCTAGAATATGTTTTTGACTATTCTTCTCCCCGAAAATTTTTCACTGAACTGAAGAAAGTAATCTTTCCGACATGTGACTGCCTTCGACCACAAATGCCTGTCTAGTCCACAGAAATTTAGACCATAGCGCCACCTGGATTTGCATCTTGATCCTGTCGTTTACAATGTGAGGACAGTTTATACAGATAGAATCTCACCACTAAGACTAAAAAGTATTGTGTATTTTAAATGTCCTCAAGCAAGCGTGACTTCACATATTCACCAGAGGTAACATAATCTAACAGCGAATATGCAAACTTGAAAAAAGACAGAAGTTGCATAATCATCTACTACAACTTTGTTTAACGTCAAATTAAAAGTCGTAATAGTGCTAATAAGTGGTTTCAAAGAGATTAAAACCTGCCAATTGTATTCAATTCCTACACCCAGGAAAGTTCATCCTGTTAGAGCCTACAAAGACAATGACAAACCAAAACTGTAAGAAAGAATGTGTGTGTGCATACATATTGTGAACAATCGTAACAAAAACATTCTAAATAGCGACCAGTCATCAGTATGACACAGAATGACGACCTTCGAAATGAATGGATTTACTGATTCATTGTAATTTTGGTAACTGGCTCGATTCTGTATCTTCAATGCTGTTACCAAAGATTAACAGAAGATGCGGTGAAATAATAGTGTATCAGTTTACACATGTTTAGATCGAATAAGAAAAGCAATTTAGTAACTCAACAGTTTAATGGAAAAATTACAATTTTTGTTTTGCAATTAGTTTAAACAATTCTAATCAGCAATCGAAACTACGTCAGAGGTTCTTGTGGATGGATAAAACATAGCTTTAAATCAGTTTTTTTTTTTTTTTTTTTTAATACCCGAATAACTTCCAAAATTCCCACAAAAGTTCAGCTCGTGGTCTGGTCAAATTGACTGAATGCAATCCAAGAGAAAGCCTGAAATCTTTTTGATGCACTTTTGTGCGTTACGGTCAAATGTCGAAATTAGAAACTTCTTGATCTGCCCGAAAATAGTTAGAATTTTTGGGCAAATAAATATTTTTCATTCTTGTCTTTCCATGTGCATTTCGCGAAGTGATGTTAGATTTCGGCAGATCAAGAAATGAGATCACTACTACCGAAATTGTACTGTTGTTTATACTTATTGTAAAGTGAGTAACTATTTAGTGTTCGAATGACATGGTTTCAGAAATGCAGGAACTTATCTGTCAAAGTGAGCCGCGGTGGATCAGTGGTAGAGCGCTCACCTCTGGTGCTTGCGGTCCTCTATTTGATCCCGGATCATGCCAGGTGGGCTTTGTGGTGGACAAACATCGTGTGCGTGGGTTTTCTCGGGGTTCTTCCTTTTCCTCTTTCTTCATTCCACTAATTCTTCCATCATCCTCCATCCGATCTGAGCCAAAGTTACCTAAAGATCTAAAATGAAATTCAAAATTATCTTACACCTAAATTGAGACCCCCTATCTATCTTTTGAAGCAAGACCTGCAACCTAGCGGAAACAAAGTAAAACAGAAGGAAAAAGCCCGCCACAGCACTGGACGTCACGTGAGGGCGCTAAAAATGCAGAAGTTGATATTCATTCCATCTTTATTTCGTAGCAGTGAGTATGTATATTGTAACATGCAATGAGTTACCAGTTTTCTTCCACTTATAATTGAGATATCATTAGTCGTTTGTTTATCCTTCGAAGGTCTTATTATGAGACCTTTTAAGGGATTCAGTATGAGACCGGTCTCATAATGGGAGCCGTATAATGATATTGGGTTTCATATTAGGAGCTTATTTATATCGAAATTTCTTTATTCACAAAGTAGTCTGTTTAGTGTTTGACGTTGGTTCTGATTGTTGTTTTCTCTATTGTAATAGCTACGTTGAACATTAAAACGTTATTTATCTTTACTTTCTGTTTTATGTAACAAAATACGAACAATGTCGGGCGATATTTGTGGGAAGGTCACTCGAAGGCAAAATATAAAATTAAAGAAAATGAGGTTAATCCAAAATTTAGAGTTTTATATTTTTGTGCCATAATAGGATTTGGTTTAAAGTGTTGAATGGTAAATTTCTAAAACAGCTGTTAATATTTCACAAAAAGTCGGGTCTTACTAGGCACCCCTCATAAAAATAGTACAGTGGCAATTTTGTTCACATTTTTTAATATATTTTTTTATTATTACATTTTCACGTCTGCCAATAGTTTGTATCACAAATTAGACACTACACAGAATATACTTAAGTAAAAGCAGAATTTGTTGATACTTTAATTAAAGAGTAAATAGCAATCTTACTAAAGGGGTCTCATATTAGGGGTTCTTCCCCTACATATAAGAAGTAACACTCCTATTTTTTTTTTCTAATTAAGAAACAATACGATGTTTAACGTACTAGGTGAATCCTAATCATGGAAAATTACTAACAGCTACCCTAATTAAACATGAGTCAAATTCGCAGACTGTACTAACAAACGTGGGCAATGTCAATGTCATCCGTACTTGACTCGGACAGTACCATACAAAGTGTTAATAGAAAGTAAAAGAATAGGAAATTCTTAACAATGTCGACCGATTGCACTGATGTTTAACAATAGAAATTAACCAAGAAATGTGACTCAAAACAATGGCAGTGAAACTTGCGCAATCTTACTTTCAGACCCTGGCATTATGAAGAAATTAAACGAATGGCTGACCTCTATTATCGTGAGGTCTGACGCGTCACGTTTGCGTCTAATAGGTTTCGTGTCTGAACCCAGGCTGGGGTGTGGATATTAAGAAAGCATTGGACTCTCATTGGAACTGGTCGAAATCAGTTACTACAATGCCTTAAAGTTTATCAATACAGGGTTTGGCAATATTTAGTTCGAGCTACTAGCGGAATCTCTAATCGAGTAATAGTTGAGTAACGAGGTTCGCTTGCAGAGAGTGAGTTTGATCCCCGGTGGATTCATTTGAACATATACCATCAGCAGTTTACAAGAAATTGGCTGTCAGAACTCACGCTCCATAGAAACTCCCAATGAAGTGCAAACTAGCCTACCTTGAATAAAATCAACTGGCAAGGCAGTTTTGCCAGAGTGGTATCATGACAAGTGAACAATTTATTTCTGCCCTTCAGGCATCCTTGGTTCAGGCCAGGATAGGTAAGCGGAAGGTATGTGGGAAGGAAGTCGACCAGGACCTAGACATTAGCATGGTGTGATTGAGAAAACCCTAGGCTAGTCTACCGCCGTTGGGCTTGAACTCAGGAACTTCAGAGCGCGAAGACTAATGAGTTACGGTCGCCCACTTCATGTTAGCTTGAGACACAAACAAGCATTACAGTGCGCTCGGTCCCTGCTTTCAAATTTCTGTCCTTACAGCGCCTTAGTGCTAAAAACTGTCATGTCTAATTATTTTACTGTTCGAATGGGAGAAGGAATGGGAAAGAGTACCTATGAGCCATGCCCTCATTCTCCTGGTGAGACAACCTGTAGAAAACCAGACTGCATGGTCGGCGTTATCAGAAGTTAGCTTATTAGAAGTTAACGATTGTAACCACTAGACCAATGTTCCCCGCTCTGGTCGAAGATCTTAAACTTTGCAAGTGCAGCGGTGGCGTACCAGCTCGAGTCCAATCACGGAGAAGCAACACATAAATCAGACGACAGCACTTATGCATGCCTTGACTGCTTATGACGTAATTCAGTAGAAAATATTCAGAAGTTATTTTTCCAAATTTAGCAAATAAAAACCTAAAACTGTAGTTAACTTATCAGCTTTTTAGCTGTATACCTTAGAGATGTATGCAATAAAATGACCAGTGTTTTGAAGACCAGAAGTAGGTGGAGTCATGTCGACTCAGCGTCCGTACAGACTACCAGGATATGGGTATTTCAGCCTCTTATATTAGCTTTCTCTAAAGATTAACAGAAACACCTAGTGCTTTAAATGTTCATATGAAGAAAATTTAACGAAAACCTTAAGAGTAACCTTGGTATCTTAAAGGAACACTAGAAAATCTTAGTTACCCATCTTACAAATGCTCATTAAAAATTGTCCATTTTGATGGACAAATAACTATAAAAGAAAAGAAAAATATAAAAGGAAGCATTCCCTTGACCACTATAATTGGCGGACTCTATGCTTCGGTATATAAAGAGAAACCATACATATTCTCAAAATGCAATTTTAAAATGTATCATAGCCTTAAAAAAATATATTCACGCTTATTAAATCTCAAATGCATAAATAAATGTAGTTTTAGTTTAGGAAAATCTATTGTAAATATTTTCCAGAAATATTCCAAATTCTACTAAAAAATTGGTCATTACAGAAAAAAAAAGGTAATAGTAAGTAAAATCATTGATTTCTTTTAAAGCGTTTATGCAAATCCGATAAATCAGCTACTATTATGGAGTACTAGAAAAAAAATCACAATATGCTATGTTTTGCTTGTAGGTGTCATTAATAGTCTATAGACTGTCAAATAGAACATTGTGGGGATTTGTAGTCAATAACAACTATGCAGAGTTCAAAAATTGTTACCTATCTCCTTTTTTTTTTTTTAGAAAGTAAATCTCCCTGTACAATCTGGGAAATATTTATTTTTAAAGCAGAAGCTTTCATACATATATAAAACAAATTGTGAAATAGTTTGAACTCTGCCAGTGACTTGAAATTAAATAACACGCTGACAGGCCTTATACTGAATTTTACTAATATAGTAAAGAATTATTAACCAGTTTCTGTAGTCTAATAATACTTCCAGATCAAATATAGTTCCTTATGAAGGTATTGATACAATACAGAAATGCCTCGTATTTTAGAAGTGTTTCTATGTCTTCTTAATGAACTAAATTATCCACAGTTATTTTAGATTGTGGACTTGAGGTTAAAGTTACCTGGAATTATAAGTCTTTATCTACATTCTCAAAACAGTTGCGAATATTCTATTCTTGCATTTACCCTTATTGGAACAAATTGTCCAATCTCTAAAGTAGAGATAAAAAGATTTTAATCTTAGCAGATTATGCTTGCAATTTGCACAATGAGTAGATCTTTTCCTACATGCACAGAAAAGGAATTAGCAACTCCGAGCTTCTGTAGCGGATTCTTTTATTTAAATTTGAATTTATTTATGGCCTTTAGGTACCTAAGGCTCAGGCCAAGCGGACTTTTATGCAGTGAAAGTACTTCTAACTCGCTATGAAATATGTGAATTATTCCATAACGGAAAATTCAAAGGTCAACTCTCGTAATCTACTTATTTCACTTATATCTATGGGACAAGAAGTAGCTATGACCTAAGTCTGAAGACGTACCACTGCGAGCCGTTTCTCGGCGGCATAGACGAGAAAAGAAGTAGTCAGGACCTTTGTCTAACTACCATACTGGCATTTGCATGATGCAACTGGCTGAAGTACTGAGAAAAGGTATGGTTGACAAGACGAGCCTCTGCAGTACCGATCCGAAATTGACAGTAACCATTAGACCGTGGAAGCGTGGTCTCCTGTAACCTAGTAACTAAGGACGCGAACTTTGAACCAGCACAGAAAGTGGGGAGGTAATTTCGAGTCTTGTCAGCAATATCGGCTTCCCTTTGTTTTTACTAGGCGAATGTCGTAAGACCCAAGTTACTACTTTCTCCGGGAAAAGTCCTTACAAAGGAGATCAACCCTCATATTTGTGCTTTGATTAGCCACGGGTGTGACCAGTCATTAAAACAGAAATAGACTGGTTCGAACTATAAATTCAGACAAAACTAGAAAAGAAACAACCAAACGTTAGAACAATTTTCACAGAAGGCTAACTTCACCATGAATATACGAAGCCGTTTTACTGCTATCAGTGAAGGTGTGACATGCCTTCAAATACGCAAGCTTTCACAAATTATCACGAAAACAACCATAATTAGTTTCAGTGCTAGTGAGCAACTCTTTGGTTATTATAAATATATTTTATATTAACACTGTGCACATTCGGAAGAAGGAAAGGGATAAGTGATCTACATTTTGATGAACAAATGGATTATGCTTTTACATAGAACAAGCTAAAGTATTTTAGTGTACGACGTAATTGCACAATCTTGATACATTTATATATAAAAATTTCATGTGGCTGGCTGGTTAAGTAACCAATTATAATTTCAAAAACTTTACTTATATCAGATGAATGGTTAAATTTTCCAAGTGAAGCTATGTTTTTTATATATGGGCGCAAAAGATTCCTTTCTTTTTCTTTCGCAGTGGTTCGTGGTGTCTTCAAATTTTGCAACGTTAATTTAGCTCATTTCCCAACGTCATACAATGATGAAAATTTTCATAGCAATGTAAGCCGGATGACAATACAATATTGTATTGTTACTTTTATATATTTATATATTTTAAAAGCATATTTTGATTTTCTGTTTAAAATTACCCATAAATACAACCCATATTACAAGAAATATTACCCATAGACTGCAACGCTGTGGCGTTTGACTGGTTGCAGAACACAAAGATGTGGGTAAAAAAATTAATATTTTTTTTTTAAATGTACACTTTTCTTAAACAATTCGTACTAAAAAGTAAAAAAATAATTTTGTTTATGCATGACTGAAAAGAAAAGCAGGGGGCACGCTCTCGTGTACAATCAATCATCTTACAAATTCTTCAATTATTAGCGCACCCCATGCTTTCTTTTTAGTAATGCATAAACAAAACTTATTTTTTACTTTTTAATAAGAATTGTTTAAGAAAAGTATGTCCTTAAAAAGTTTTTTAATCATTATTATTATTTATTTAATTAATTAATCTTTTATTTGCTAAAGTACTAAAATTGGAATGATTTCAAAATATACAGGTCTATGTTTAATATTAAGGTAAGGGTTTATTTATTGTTAGGCAAACGTGCTGGAAAGAGCATCAAAGTACACCTACCCAATTTTGCAACCTTTTGCGCAAATATTGAATCGCAAATATACAACAATCTGAAATTATCTTGAGTCCATATCCTAAAGCATTATATATGAGAAAGATTTCCGCGAGATCGACAGGCATATTTGTTGATACAAGTTTGTTCTACAATGACTTATTCAAGCGCAATATGACGCAGAAAGTTTCTAACACAAATCTTGATAGTTATTTAGAGATAAACCATTTCATCTCAAAATATTAAGGAAAATCTGATCAGAGCAGATGAAATTTACGTTCTGTCATTCGAGTTAGATGTTTACGTTAGCATAATGGGGGACCAGCCTTTTACAACAGATTTTCATCGGAGGAAAAATTAAAATTTCCGCTCGAGAAAAGATGTGATCTATCGTAGCTCATTTCGATTGAGAATGTAATCTTTTTAAATGAATTTTCAATCTTAGTCCATTGGAATGTTCAACTCTTTTGAGATGAAAGTTGTATCTATTGAAAAGAAACTACGCAATGAAACGTTGAAATTTCAAATAAATAAATAAGCAAAAGGAAGCATTTATTCATAAGAAAAAAAAATATGAGTGAAAAAAGAAAACTTCTACTAATGTGATATTGAAAACTTTCTGTATTACAGGAAATATCCTCAGGTGAATACTGCGATTGTACTTGAAACCCTAGTCTCTCTAAACCTTTCCATCACAGAAGGAAAATCTCAGATTCAAACCTGTTAGCAGTCTACTCATGAATGTAGCTTGGGTCAAGTTCGAAAATCTGGAAATACCACTCCATATCGAACTGAAACATCATGCATCTCCTTAGTTAAATCTTGACAACAGCTGGTTTGAGCCTAATTCACACGTCAATGACACACGTGCTAAGATTTGTGTCAGAAAAATCTCCTCGTAACACTTATTTGTTGCCTGCCTGGTTTTTATTTGGAGTAACAGATAAAGCCTTTTCAATGGTAAATGAATACCCAACTCTTTACAGAATATGGTTGAAGTGGAAAAGAATATCCGTGTAGGTTTGATGCAAAATTTCCAAACAAGACAGTTCCCTTAAAATTGCTCTTTACAACAGAGATGTTAAACCTCTTGGAAGTTGCAGACCATACAATTAACTGGTATATGGACTGTGATAACTGGTTTATAAATCTAAATTCTATGTAACTGTGTGATTTACGGGTTGCTTTTGTTACAATTTAATTACATTCTATACTCTATCATTACAATTATTGCTGTACTGAAATTGTATACTTTTATTATTATTATTATTATTATTATTATTATTTTAGCAGTTCATATGGCCATAGGCGGAAGCCTTTCTTTAGAACAAAGCTTCAGCTACCAACCTATTTACACTGGTTGGTTGAATTGTTAGTAACGTCCTAAACGAACTGCTGAACTGAGTTCTTTGTAAAGTGGGTTCCAAAAAATTCAGTTCAATGGATCTTACGAGACTTGAACAAGTGGCCAGGTGCACAGAAAGCGATAACACTTAATCTCTGAAACAACAGTAGGCGAGGAGGAGATATTAACGTAGGTATTCGAGATTTAAAAAACGGAATGCAGTTAGTTGAATACTGTAAGCATTACATAATGAATTCCTGTAATACGATCAAGGCCAGATTTACCACTAGGTCCTGGGCTAGGAGCGTAAATTTCATAGGGGTGCACTTCACAAGGAAAAATTAGATATAGCTATTTAAATACTTAGCAAAAAACAGTAAGGACCATGAGGGAGAGCGCCAAACACAATTACCTTTGACCCGGGCGATCCCTCGATAACTTCAGGTAATTTAAAGGTAGATTAATTTACATTAGAAATAGTAAAACATTAGTACTTATATTAGGAATAATATTTATTTCTATTTCTGCCTTTGTACACACCAATAATCGTTTTAGTCAATGCTACATATAGGACATGGCAGTCATCTATACCCCTGCCAATGGGCAACAGTTACTTTGTGTTCAAGCACTCTATATAAATGCGTAAATTACGCCAGATTTTTGCATATGAGAAAAACAAAACTGACTTTTCCTGTTCGCAATTGGTAGGTAACGTGCGTTCAAATCTTGCTGCTGACCGTCCAAAGTTTTTCCAGTTTCCCTCAGTTTCACCACATCGACGCCAGGATGGTACATTAACTAAGATACAGGCCGCTGTCCTCCCATACCCTATCGCGTTCTAATCAAAAGATGGCTAAGGATCTAAAAAAAAAATACCATAACCTGTCTTTTATGCACGTAGAAACAAGCCTTATTTTCTCCCTAACTTGACCTTTTATCTTCAGGAGATAAATATTCCCGAAGAAAGTGTTTAACATTCAGAACTGCCCAGTGTAGCAAGTGAGTTTGTATTTAATTGTATTATTGTTTTATTATTATTATTGAACCGTATGTTGTAAACAACCACATTAGCAGAGTTAAATCATTATTAAATAGCGAAAGGACGGAGGAGAATAAATTGTCATAATGTGGGAAGGGAAAACGACGGGGTGTGAGGTGAAAGGGGCGCTGGGAGTCATTGGGTCTAGGGTGCCTAGAGGCATAAAACAGACCCTGAATACGTTCATCATACCTGAGAACCTACAAGTCAAAACAAAGAAAATTCGTCATAAACATGGGAAGGGGGGTTAAAGCGGAGCCAAGATTTTTTTCGTACTTTAGCGCAGTGATAAATCCATATGTTAAATGGTGGCGCGTGCACCCACTCAGCAGACTGAAGCGGAGTGAAACTCGTAGAAATATGCGGGTTTACTGCAACAGATCTGCTTCACTTCGTACTAACTTTACTGGTGTGAGGTTACCCTAAACGAAAGAAGACCCGATAATTTAATTGAGTATGTTGGTATTCCTAATTAATTTCATTATATCGAATTCGGTGTACTTTTCTTAGAAACCCTAAAATACATTAAATTTTAATGCAAGTTGGGTTGCATAGCAAACAGGCGCTTTGGCCAGCTTGTAGTAAAATCCACAAAATGTTCCGTAAATCATTCTACACGTAAGATTAAAAATAATGATTTAAATTTTAAAAAAATATATAGAAAATTTATAATTTCCCAGTTTCCAAAATCAACTCTACTGATTTATACATATTATATTAAAGTTGTTAATTTGATAGTATAACAATTACTGAATTTGTACTATCAATTTCTGAGAGTCAATTTTTGAGACGTTAAAAAAAATCTGCTGTTCAAGGCAGATTCACTTTACAAAATTAAGGAGAATAATTGTAACAAATGTAACAAAACAATCAAAAATTAGAGAAAAATATGAAAGATATCCAGTTTTTAGTATTTGGAAAACACTAATATATCTTAAGTCCAAAAGAAAAAGTACATGCGGATAATAGCAAGGGCGAAAGAGAAGAAAAGACATTACGAAATCTTTTTTGTGTAAGTTAATGAAAGTTGAGGGAATGGTTAAATGTTTCGTATGAATAATGTTCAAGGACGAAGAGGAACCGTGAACTTGAAAGAAATTTAGAAGCCCTCGAACATATGTAATGAAATGTTGGAGAGTGAGCAAGACTATTACAGGAGACAAAATAAAAATCACTTAGGACATTGGCTGCACGTACATTGCATCCGTCAATATACGATATAGTTGAAGAGAAAGAACAACACAATTTCGTAACATCATTAAGATAAATCGTACGCGGAGAGAAAGGAAAGATGATCCGGAGGTGTGGCGAGTGCTTAACATGCTTTGAAGGACCTGCCGTTTCCCGTTCAATAATAATGACTACCTGTACAATATTCTCAGGAATTTTATCGGTCGAATTGTTACAGACTGTATATTCGGGAAATAACTTTGAATCAGATGTACAAGAAATTTTAGAGTAAATGGAAAAAATAATCTACAAAGATCCATTTCCCTCGGTCCAGTATGCAAACAGGCAATATTTTCTGGTCTGCTACGAAATTTGTTAACGAGCCAAGACAAATTTGTGAGAAAATCATAGTTAATATAAGTATATCCTGCGCACAGAGTTTATTGTTAAAATTTAGGTAGGTACAAATTGTGAAACAGTAAATGGACCTGGAAATAGTTTTGTAGGAAAAAGTACTCCCCCCTTCCCCCCAAGAAACATCTAAACTCCCAAATTGATTACTTCAAATATTAATCTTTTCGTTATTCAAGTCTTATTTGTCGCGTTGATACAACTGTTACATTTAAATACAACTGGCATATTTTAGAATCTTTTAGTGTTGGGAGTCTGAACATCACAGATCAAAAATCATTGCGTACACGGTCCTATTTCTTTTTTACATTAGCAAACAAATAATTAGAAAACACTTTCCCGCTCCTTCCGCCGCGTATTTGAATACATATAAAGTATCCCAAAAGTATCCTATTCTTCTCATACAGGAATGTGTTTTAAGGAGCAATTTCAGGGTCGTATCCAACACTTTGAACAGCACGATTTACAGAAAGTTTTGGCACAATCCTGAAGTTATAACTCCAATTATGCTCATTTCTAAAGTATTAAATGTACTACAATCTGTGAAAGATATTTCCACTTTATCAACATTCATTTTTTTTTAAATTATTTATGCCCTTTAGGCATCTAAGGCTCAGGCCGAGATAGGGTAGAGGAAAGGATGTATGAAGGTGTCGGCAAGGGCCCAAGTTGAAGGTGCCATTCCGGCATTTGCCTGGTGTGACTGAGGAAAAAAACTGGAAAACCTCAATCAGGATGATCGGTCGCTTGCATTGAACCCATGACCTCCCGAATGCTACGCCTACGCTCTGCCACTGAGCTACGGCGGCTCGTTTTTATCCAAATTCAAATTTGAATAACAAACTTCACAAAAAGGGCAGAAAGACTACTATTGTACATAAAAACTATTGCCTCTTACTTGCAGTATCACTTTCGTTTATACTTTCAAGATGAAGCGAAGGAGCCCGACCACATATCAGTTGAAGCAACTCCAAACCTCAAAATGTCCCAACTAGATTATTTAATACTGGGAGGGGGAGGTGATTGAAAAATCCAACAGCGTGTTAAGATTGAAAATAGAATATTGCAGGATAAATATTTAAAATTTATTACAAATTTAAAAAAAAATAAGATATTCGCAAAATAAGGAAAGGGTACTACTCTTTGGAATATTGAAAAACAATAAGCTAATTATCAGAATGGTGTCTAACCCCACCAGTTGCCAAACTCTATTAAGAGGAAATTCAAAGACAGATTGTCAAAAACAAACATACGAAAGACATGTTAGACTAAAAGAGCTTTAAGACAAATTATATGGTAAATATTCTAAATGACATTTGTGGATAATCCAGTTCAGAGTAAATGTCAAAGCAACCTAACAAATTATTTTTTTTAAAAATAAATAGAAGTAAAAAGACTAAGAAAAGAAACAACCTGATCTGAAAGAGTCGGAATTCTGTACTATTAGTTTCTTTACCTAAAATAAAAGGGGAAAATACTTACCTCTTCCATTGGGACATCACTATCATCATCATCGGAAGATTTGGAGACTTTGATAGCGGGACTAGCTGTTCTATCTTTCACATCCTTGACGTCTTCTGTACACGGCAATGTTTCTTTACTTGATGACTTGCTGGAAATTGATTTATCCAACTCATTGATGGTACTTAAAACGGTGGAACTTCGAGTAAACGAATCCTTCGCGATTTGTGATTGCGATGCCGAGTCATGAATATTTTCTGCCGACTTGGAAATATTCTTTTGCACTTCATTTTCATTAGTGTCTTTTTTATTGTCATAATTACGACGACTTTCATAATCATTTTCTGAGAGATTCCCATTCAACTTGGGGCTACTACCACGATTAGACTTCGCATCTAAACTTTTACTGTCCAAATCACTGCTGCTCGTCGATCGTCGAATATTTTCCAATATTTCTTTCTCATGTTGAGCAGTCGGAATACAAACCACAAACACACTAGCCATTGTCTCTCTTTTGTTTGTTTAGCTTTTCTTGTGTCTCTCTCTCTCTTTTAAAAAAGAAAAGTTTTTAAGTACAAAGAAAGCGATAGCACATAACGTTACCTCGGAAGATAATAAACTCGTACACGAAGAAACTCAGAATTACAAAAAAGCGTCGAAGGCGCCCGATGTACGTAAAGCTTGCCCCAACTGCACTGAACAAATCAGCTGTTCGACTGCCCGCTAAATGTAGTAGCCCTGACTGACAGAATCTAATGCGCACGGGCAGGGAAAACAAGTGACAGAGGGCGTTATCAGTACCTGCGCTGTTTGTATAACATTCTTCCCCCTCTACTAAACATTATTTTCTTTGCTTTAATTCTTCTTGTTTTTCTTTTCATTAGCTGTTAAAGAAAAGAGTGACACTGAGCTATGTCATTATTAGAACTCGGCTTCTCTTTTTTTTTCTATGTTGTTCCATGCACAAAGAGATGTACACTTTTCACATTGAAATCCGTTTCACACTTCTAGCATACAAATAAGAGATTTCTATAGAGCTTAATACGTGAACATATTTCAAATAATAGAGCATATCTGTAAATATTATTCTATGCATTTTACACAATGTTAAGCCAATTTTCAAGGGATTATTGCAAAATGTATGTTACATTTCATAGACTACGTGCAGGGGAGACGGGACTTCCCCTCCTGGTTTGCCATACCTCTCTCTCTCTCTCTCTCTCAGCTGGGATAAAGGATGCGTGCGTACAAGGTTTTGAATTTGGCCCCTGTAAATGCTGAAAATAAGAAGTGTTGCTATGTCAAAAACAGTTTCCAGAAAAGTTTATAGCAGGGGTATACAATTATATTTTTCTGGCTTTAGGATTGATGGTAATATCACAATAAAACGCCTTTGTGGCCCACAAAGCCAGTCAGGTATAAATACGACAGGCCAGTAAGACCAAACGGCCGTAGCTCAGTTGGTGAGCTTTGGCTTCACATTCGGGAGGTCATGGGCCAACCATTCTGACAGGATTTTCCTCAGTCACATCCGGCTGATGCCGGGATGATACCTTCACTTTATTTGGTCGACTCCTTTCCCGTACATTATCCGGCTTGATCCATAGTTGCCTAAAGCCCATATAAATTCAAATAGAACATCGAGGCAGCCTACGCCATGTTATTGTAAGGGATAAATAAAAACAAAAAATAAACACGACGTGCATTATCATTAATTTACATTACACTTCTTTCATCTTTTTTCTACCCTTCAACTAGTGAAGTGGGGTACATAATTATAATACATTCACATCTTACTCTTGAAATCGTATCAAACTCAGCGTATAGATTCTAAAATGTTATAAATACATTCAAACTCGTATCAAACCTTGAAGGTCCGGGGAAGAACGTTTCGGGGTACGGATCCGGAGTGGAGTCCGACATTTGAAGGCCATGAAGGTCTAAGATCCCAACAGAAACAATTGGGCATCTTTGGTTGAATCACAGTTTTTGTCTTTGGTTCAGGCCAGACAGGGTCGGAACAGGATTCGGAAGGAAGTCGGCCAGGGTATGATTTAAAGGTTGGGATAAGTGTGGTGTGACTGAGGAAAATGTCGGGAAAACCTGAGGATTCACTGGACTACTCATTTGGTGTTCATTAGGAATGCCGATTCACAGTCACAACAACGTCTTGCTGCTGGCTGAGTAGTCAAGCTGTACACGCATGCATAGCTCCACTATAGCTGGTTGCCAGATTATACCAAGATCACGTGATCGGTTTTCGATATTCAACACAGATGAATATTCTTCGGTTATACCTCATATATTGTCAAGAGGTATTTTATATTAATTGAAGAAAGTGTTACAAAGATGCGCTCGAGATAAAATTTTGTAGGATATGCATAATTAATATTAAGTATACAAGTTCCATAACTTCAAGTGTATCTTCATGACAGAACTAGACACAATATGCATTGTGCATTTTTTAAAGTAACTTAAATCTTGTGGACTATACTGGCATTATACGTGACTAGTCTGAAGAGAGACGTACTTCGATGATATTCGTATGTTGTTTTTTTTTATGTTAAGACAGAAAAATCATGAAAGAGCGACAGGATAGCCGGCAGCAGGACTCAAATCCGATGCCCTGTCCTAAGCCTGCGACTTTAGCCACATGACTACGGAAATTTTGTGTCTTTTTTCCTGTACAGTACTTCAACCAGTTATATCACTTAGGAAGAACAAGTATTGTGATTGCTTTTGGAATATTTAGTGCTAGAGCTTGTTTAGAAGTAAAATATTAAAAATCCCGACCAAGACCGCTTTATCATTTACGCATAAAATAATAGCCAGTGTACGTTCATTGAGATTTGTATGTTCTTCTGAATTAGTTTTACAGGTAGTTTTGATCCATATATTTCGTTAAAAAGTTCTTACAAGTAACCTATCAATGCTTCAAACTGATTTTGCAACAAAACTTGGTAGAAGAGTAGGGCACATCAGGAAACCACCAGAAAACATGATTAAAAATACTTTCGTCCATAATGGCGGGCGCAGTGGCCAAAAGTTTTATTCATAACAATGAGTGTGATGTAAATCGGAAGAGACATTCGCACAATGCTTGTAATATTCGAAAACAAATACACATGAATGAATACCAGGTCAATGCATTATCTTTTAGAGGGTATGTTTGTAATGGCTGCCATCTTGAAGTTGGCTATCTTGAATCTTGTACGGAATCTTAAATGAGAAGAGGGTCATGTAACATATCAATCTGTGCTAGAATTTTGCCAGAAATACATTTCTGAAGTCATTTTTTTTTTCATAAATGTATTTTTTAAAGAGATAATTATGACATGTGACATTAGTATGCGTAGTTGATTAAAACGTTTGGAAATATTCTCTGTTCTTCTTGAAGCAGTGTAAGAAATGAAAAACTTGGGTCTCCATTTCTTGCACTGTTTGAAGAAGAACGGAATATTTCCAAACTTTTTAATCAAACAATGACCCTCTTCCCATTTAAAAAATCGTGCAAGATTCAAGATAGCCAACTTCAAGATGGTAGCCATTACAAACATACCCTCTAAAAGATAACGCATTGGCCTGGTATTCATTCATGTGTATTCGTTCTTCATTATTACAAGCATTGTACGAATAAACATGTCTTTTCCGATTTACGTCACACTATAAGTACTCATTCTATGAATAAAACTTTTGACCACTGAGCCCGCCATTATGGACGAAAGTAGTCTACTTTTAATCATGTCCTCTGGTGGTTTCCTGATGTGCCCTATTCCTCTACCAAGTTTTGTCGAAAAATCAGTTTGAAGCATTGATAGGTTTACTTGTTAGCTAAGCCACTTCACTTTCAGCATTCAATTGTTGCAGAATTATGAAACCAACAGCATACAGATAATGCGCGTAAAGGTTCACGTAGTCCATAACGTGTTTTTATCCTAACGAACCCGAATCTGTTACAGTAGATTTTGCAATGTCAAAATGAATCACCCACGGCTGTCACATGCTATCCCACTCTTTATTATGTCGTAGAAACAGTGATAAAATGTGACTGAACAATTTATCATTTCTATGCATCGGAGGTTTCTCAGGACTCATAGACCGAAATTTTTTTTTATGTGGTTATTATAAGGTTTTGTATCTCACTTCATCTTTCTGTAGACCCTACGTTCCTACGATTTTCATTATAAAAGCATCACGGGCTTGTAAAAAAAGCTCGAAGACAGGGCAAGACATTTATCCAAGTTCTAAAAATAGCTCATTGCATTATCAGTTTCCCTATTAAAATTTGAATAGCACATATGCACTATGAAAGTTATAAACAGTTCCGAAACTGGAGTTGTAGTAACTCGTTCCGATATTCCCCTAAAATCAAATATAAAATTAAATAAATATTAATAAAAATATTTGACGCACATACTAATCGCAAATACATATTACAATCACGGATTGCATTCAAGGGAGTCATTGTCACTAACTTCTCGTTTATTAGTGTGTTTTACGGTTTGAGTGTTATTCATGTGATATTGTTTTATTTCATAGAAATAGCTATTTGTAAAAATAAATAAGTTCGTTATACCTTTTTAATTAGATCCTGGCCGTCTCCTTTCTAATATCACACCTCCACCTTATCGGAACCTGAATCACAGATGTCTAAAGGCCATAAATAGAATTCACATCATTCAATAAATACATTTGTATTAATTTACTTTAACAGTGTTGGAGTTAGGTGATACACATTTTTGAAAAATGCACACAAGGAATTTTACTTTTGTTTAACTTAATACTGACTCTGAGGCTAAAATAACAATTAAAGACCTGGATTAAAAACCGCTCGTAAGTGCGAAAACAAAATTGTTGCAATACATAAAATGCTCCTGCCATTACTCTCAATGTAAAATCTAGGTACTTTCTTACGCTTATCTCAAAACAATAATTTTGGCACTTAGCCCTGTTGTTAATACAGGTCTTCAATTAAATTACAAGAAACTTGAATACATAGTATTTTACTGACGCTCACAAACAAGAGAAAATTTATTACAAACTTTGTTTTTATTAGTATTTCTGTACCTTGAAGTTCAAATATGATGTTTCATTAGCTTCTTTACTTTAACAGTGACATAAAAGATGTGAAGAGAACGCAACTCTGGACTGACTAGAATATCATCCCAGCATTCACCTGTCAGGATTGGAAACTCCTTGAGATGACAAGCAGACAGTTTCGAAGATGTGTCTTTCTGATTACGATGTAAATACATAACTCAGAAACGAGATAGAAAAATGGAACCATGCCGCACGAGGTAAGTTTCTTTACTAACTTACTTATTTTTATGAGTAGTAAGTTTTATCTTTTATCAAGGTGCAGTTTTTCTCATTCATTATCTACAAGAAAACTTGTTTGTATACTGATTTCAAGGTACTCGCGCGGAACGAACATAATAACAACAAAAACAGTAACTTTAAGACTACTCTTCTGAATAGAGCGAATGATAAAAACTGGGGCCTCGGTGGCTCAGTTGGTAGAGCGCTCACCTCTGGTGCTAGGGGTCGTTGGATCGATCCCTGTTCATGCCATGTGGGCTTTGTGGTGGACGAACACCGTGTGCGTGGCTTTTTCTCGGGGTGCTCCCGTTTCCTCCTACTTTCTTCATTCCACCAATTTATCCTATCATCATCCATACGGCTTGAGCCATAGTTGCCTAAAGGCGTTAAAATAAATTCAACTTCACCTTTATATCAACTTCTCTTTCTGACAACACAAATGCGAGCGTACGTAGAAAACAACTAAAATTTATAATTCAGTCATAATTTTCCATTGCGCTGCGTTTGTGGGTATTAATGCGCTGCCGGATGGTAGCCTTCTCTGGGGCATCGCTGTAAACAGAGCGTTCTTCTTAAAATGATACGGTGTTGTAAACGCGATGCAACGTTTCTAAAAGTCGAAGTAGAAGAAGAGGCAGTCGGAGGGATGCTTAATATAATACCAAACGCTATGTTAACGTGGTTGTTGCATAAAAGCTGCAACAATCACTCATTTTGAGAAGCAAATTTTACTCTATTTTACATTCTTTTCTTTAGTTCACAATGGTTTGTGGTGTCCTCAAATCTTGCAATGTTAATTTAACTTATTTCCCGATTTCATGCAATGATGAAATTTTGCACAGCGACGTAAGTCGAGTGTCAATACAATATTCCATTGCCACTTTTATATATTTCTATATATTTATATATTTTAAAGGCAAATTTCAATTATTTTTAATATGGACATTTTTATCCTAAAATAAATACTAGCCTGCAACGATGTTGGGTTTGACAGGTTGCAGAACACTTTAGGATTTGTGTTGCGAAACATTAACCAAAAAAGCATCCGAATACCGAAATAACTGGAAAAAATAATAAAAGAAACGATTTTAAAGACATAATTTTCTTAAACAATTCGTACTATAAAAATACTTATGCATGACTAAAATGAAAAGCATTGGGCGCGCCAATTCAAGAATTTATAAAGATACTGTATATGAGAGCGCCCCCCGTGATATTCGTTTTAGTCATGCATAAACAAAATTATTTTTTACGTTTAGTACGAATTATTTAAGAAAAGTATGTATTGAAAAAGTTTTTTTATTATCATTAAATGCTTTCTTGATCACTAAAGATTAAAATTTTATTACTTACACTGTGCGTAAGAGTAATAATTTTGAAGCACTGCAACTTTATCATCATCAGCTGCCATCAAGTTTGAAAGCGCCTCTGTCAGTTTTCCCCGAAATCTCATTTTCCTTACCTGAACGAGGAACGTAATCCTACTGATGAGTTTAGTCTTTACATACTAGAGCAGATCAGTGCTGTATATGGGCCAGTCTAGTAACTTTGGACTTCGGCCCATCACGATTCGCCTTTAGCTGTTAAGTGTTAAAATCTACACCCATGCCCCTGCCGGGACTCGAACCCGGGACCTTCGAGCCGATAGCCTACTGCCGCAGACCGTTCGGCCAATAAATCCTAAATGTTCAGCAACTTTAATAAGCTGCGAAATTTAGACAAATATAGGAAGTTCAATAAATGTGATAGGTCCTGTAAGTTTATTAAGTTCAACAAATTTCGACAGGTCTGAAAATTCGATACATCAATAAATCTGTCTATGGTTCGTTTAAATATTACATCAGCACATTTTTAGTAATTTTAGACCCCTTCTACCGTTTGTAAGCATAATTAATCCCTAATACGTACAGCAAAAATAAGCAAAACTTAAACCCCTTCCTCCCCCTTGAATGTCGACGTAATAGTTGACGACCCTCTTAAAAATATTAAAAGTTCCGGTTGATTTTATCAAACGCTTTTCCAGATAAGTAATTAATACAATATATGAGTATGCTTTTCTTTCTGTCGGTACAATGTTTAGAAATCCTTTCCTGCCGAGTAAAGGTTCTCCTTTGAATTTGAATTTGATTCAAGCCCTTTTGGCACCTCTGGCTCAGGCCAATCTACGTTCTCGTTTCACTTGAAATAAAAACATACCAATTTCAAAATAAGATTAGTGGTAACACCATGTCTACACCTCCAATTCTTCTGTCTAAAATGTTAACAGGCTCTATATTCTTAGTACTCCTCTCTTCACATTGCTTTTGTGTTAATAATCACTACATAAATATTCAGAATTTACCTTCAATTTCCCAGTTATTAGGTTCTGTGGACTATAGTACTTTGTCATATGAAATTCCGCAGTTTTTCGTCAAAGCAGTTTTTAACATTGTTCCCCAATACCCATATTTCAATTGAAACATTCACACGTTTAATTCCTGTGTCATCATAAGCAGTTCAACACCAATTTAACCCACTTTACAGGAACGTACTTTTCATACCGTTGATACTACGGTAGAATGTAGAACCAATAATTGGCTTTTAATTACACCGATATGGAACGGACGAACACGTAGATGTCCTCAGAATTTGATATTCCTGTGGGTCTTTTGTTACTCGTGTACGCCTAAGAATGATACCATTAGTAAACGAATATTCGAATAATAGTCACTATCGATTATACATCATTCACATATTCTTTTCTAATTATTGGAAAATACTAATATTTACAACAGTAAAATTCGGATCTTGAATATTGGATTTTTTTTTAATACAAGAAAACTGCCAGCATCAATATGAACTTCCCTGTATATTTGCACTTTCGAATTTAAAAAAAAGAGAAAACAACAAAACTTATGTATCACATGAATTAGACGAAGTTCGAAATCAATCGAAAGTACTTCTGTTCATACTTCTTACGTTCCTTTAGGAATCATTTATTAATTTACTTAAAATAAAACTTAGTTACGTTTGTTTAGCATTCCCTTTGTTCTATTATTAGACACTTGCGTAAGCTTTCCAATAGCTTTAACATTCTCGGCAGATTCTTTTCATTGCTCATAGACTATCGTCGTAGCCAAGAACAAGGAACAATCCTTCAAGGAAAATTATTTTAACTTTTACTGGATCTTTCTGGTGTACTCCAAGAAAATGTACTGGAGTTCTGTTATTCAATACTTTTGTACCTACACTGCTTTATAAGTTATACCGGGGACTACTTTAGGTTTTTATTTATTTCACTTCTGCGCTTATACGCGAGGAACTTTTAATTTATTTCACCGGATAGCCTTTACATCTTTAGTTTTTATACGTTTTAATTTTCTTATCAGCTACGTTAACCGTGACGGAGATAAGGGATTCCCAACATCGCGACCTGCCACCTCAATATTTAAAATCTGGGTTACTTATTACTTACAAGGGAAGTAACAATGAGGTCATATCGAAACCTACCGTAAAATTTTACGCAGAGGGAGAAAGTCCCACACAAAGACCATACACAAAAAATCAGCTGCTCTTTTGAACTGGAAATAACCGAAATAGCATGTTGAAATGTCGCTCACCAAGTACACAATAAGAAATGCATTACTACCCCTTGTAAACTGCGTGTTAATGAGAGAAAGTGAATAACAACAACGTGGGTACATACTAGACCTAGGGGGAAGTCGTATGGTAGGGTGGACCTTGACGGCGACCATTTTCAAATCCGCCATCATGAATTCAGGTCAAGTTTTTTTAAATAGGAATAGGGTAATGTGATATATGATTTTGGACTAGAACTTAATCAGAAAAATAATGGTGACGTTAGTTTTAAAATACGCGCAGGTGGTAAAATGTTACAGACATATTAATTGTTTATGTTTCCGTTGTGCACAAGTCCCTTACAATACAACGCCTTCTAAACTGAGTGTTAATGATAATAAGTCATTAACAACATGATGAATATATATATATGAAGTTGAGAGTTAAGTTCATGATAAGGGGGAACTTGACAGTGGCCATCCTGAAATCCACCATCTTGAACCTGGCACATTTTTTTAACTAGAAAGCATAGCGTGCGACACCTCATTTTAATAGCAAATGTTCTCACCAATCCAATGGTATGTCTATTTTTCCTCTATCGTTAACCAGTACGAAGTTAGGGCTGTGTGATTGTGTACTAAACGTCAATACGTCGCTCTTTTAAATGGGTAACATGTTAATTAACACCGCATATGTTAACATTCCAGTTAGCACTTTGCTGAAGGTTGGGCATGACTTGGAACGCAAAATGGCTAACAATAAACAGGAATGGAGAACATATTGAACAATCCCTTGTAGCGTTCGTTATCGTTGGTTTCTTACCTCTTTTATTTAGTGCACATTAAACACAAGTCTAACTTCGTACCGGTTAATGCTAGAGCATAAATCAGCGTACTTTGGATTGGTGAGAACATTTAATATTAAAATGAGGTGTCGCACGCTATGCTTTCTAGTTACAAAATTTGTGTTTGGTTCAAGATGGCGAATTTCAAGATGGCCGCCGTCACGTTCCCCCTTATCATGGACTTCCCTCTCGACTTCATATATATCCAGCATGTTTTTATTGACTTGTTATCATTAACACGCAGTTTAGTAGGCGTTGTATTGTAAGGGACTTGTGCACAACGGAAACATAAACAATTAATATGTCTGTAACATTTTACCACCTGCGCGTATCTTAAAACTAACGTCACCATTATTTTTCTGATTAAATTCTAGTCCAAAATCATGTATCACATTGCCCTATTCCTATTTAAAAACTTGACCTGAATTCAAGATGGCGGATTTGAAAATGGTCGCCGTCAAGGTCCACCCTACCATACGACTTCCCCCTAGATCCAATATGTACCCACGTTGTTGTTATTCACTTTTTCTCATTAACACGCAGTTTACGAAAAATGTGCTCACCAATGCACTTATTGTGCACTTGGTGAGCGACATTTCAACATGCTATTTCGGGTATTTCCAGTTCAAAAGAGCAGCTGATTTTTTGTGTATGATCTTTGTGTGGGACTTCCTCCCTCTGCGTGAAATTTTACGGTAGGTTTCGATATGAGCTCATTGTTACTTCCCTTGTTAGGTAATATTTGTGATGGTGCTTCACTTGAAACTGAACGTAATGAGATTAATTTTAATGCTCTAGCACACATTTTTCCTGATTAACGCGAAATTGTGTGTGTGTGTATTTTTTTTAGTAAACTTTCCCCTCCCCCTGGCCCCAGTCGCCAAACTCAGATGGTCACCATCAGTTTTCTAAATGTACACTAAACCATTTGAATAAAATGACACCACTCTCAATATTCTTCACGAAACTGCTCAAAAAATTAATTGATTCTACGTCTATGAATGCCGCTTATGTGCTTTAAAATAATATTAATTACATTTATACTTGAAGCGTAGAGGGAAAGATGCGGGTGTCCATGAAAGGTGATTTCTCGTAAAAAGGATTTTAAAGTCTAACTCTTCCCATCTACTCCTATGTTTTAATATTATTAAAAAAGGCTATAACTTGTGGATTTCGTGGTACTTGTTACAAGTGCAAACTCATTTTTTTTAAAATGGGTAATCCATTTCTTTCCCTTTGCTCTTCAATTATGTAATACATGAAAACTAAAAGGTAATAAATTATGAGAAATGTACTAATTTTCCAGTTACACTTCAACTGCACTCTGTACCCATTTATTACTTTGTACTACCTTGAAGATTATGAGTAAAATTATTAGCCACAAAGATATACGGGTTACTAATGATTTCAAACGAAACTTTTCAGAATATATCTCTTCACTTACACATATCTTAGAGATGCTTTACAATTTTACTGAGATAACGGAAATATAAGTATTTTTTTCAAGGCACTATTGTATATGATCAACCAAATATAAATTTCGCTACTAATTTGTTTTTGTTGCCATGGTTTGATTCAGAATTTTTTATACTCGAATACTTTAAAAATAGAACTTATGAATCTTCTTGATATAAACATTCACGACACAATAATAGGTTTTAAGTTCCTTCCTACGGTAGCATATACCAGAAAAAACATTCTGTAATGTAGAGTTTGGAATATCAAGTTGGAACAAACACATATTTTTCATTGTCATGTATGGATTTTAAATATACACGAGTATTTTTTCTTTATAATAGGCGGACGTTGATGTAATTCTGTAGCTCATTTGCTTGACATCCCGGAAAGAGTGTTAAATAGTCAACCTGAATATACGAGGTGTATTTAGTTGTAAGGTGGCGATATTCATGTTTGAACGTGTTATTATCCGTTATCTCCATACGTATCGAAATTCAGCGCCAGTTAACTGAAACATGAGATGATAGTGTCATCCACGTGAAAAATGAGTAGGCGGTAGCCGCAGTAATAATCTCGTTAACTCAGGAGTTTCATAAGAAAAAGCATAACCTGACTTTTCTATCCTAACTTAACCAATTGTAACTAATTTCATTAAATTTCGAAATGCGTACAGACATAAAAAAAGAAAAAGTTATTTTTCTTTTAAAAATGTATAAACATAACCAGACCAGGATTTGAACCCGGGTCTCCGGATCAGCTTTCCGAAAAGTTAAGCTAGCAATTACAAAGCAGCAGCTTGTAAGTGTTAATTATGGTTCAAGCAGTACTGCGCCTGTGCAAGAGTGGGCCACGCAGAGGATTATTACTGCAGCTACTGCCTTCCGAAAAATGTATTGTTGGTTAAAAGAAAGCTGAAGTCGTGTGAAAACAAACCGAAGAAGTCTCAGTCGCGCACCAATCGACCGGAAATATGATTCTGGGAGTGGAACAAATGTGTATAGGGAACGGTCAATTAACCCTGGAAGAGATTGCTAAGTAATCGGTATCTCAATAGGACTGCTTGAAATTTTGAAAATACGGAAAGTTTCCTCTAGATGAGTTCCGCGAATTCTGACCGAGAGCTTCACGCGTCACAATGTGTCAGGCAAACTTGGCATATTAAACAGCGGGGCTTTCATTCTCTCAATTGTCACTATGGATGAGACATGGATTCTGTTTTTCATTCCTGAAAACAAACGACAATCGGCTCAATTGAAGCACACAGGCTCACCATGACGCCAGTGCTGAAAAAATTATGGTAGCCACGTTTTGCGACAGTAAAGAAGTTTTTCTCAATCATTGCGCTCCAAAGAGTACCACAACGATAGCTTCAACCTACGAAGATATTTCGAGAACAAAGTTGATTCCAGCATTGCAGGAAAAGGCTGCAACTGTGCACTCCTGCTCATCCGTCGGCTCTTGTTCAGCAATTTCCTACCGGCAACAACTCTGAAGTGTTTTCTTGCTTCGTATTCACCTGACCTCACACCTAGCAATTTTTGGCTTTTTCCAACGCTGAAGGGCACTCTCCGTAGTCGCACATTTTCAAGTCGTTCCGCTCTTCCATCAGCGATTTTTTGCGGCGGTCATGGAGCCGTAACATTAGCGTTGTGAAAATTATGTACGTTTACAGGGTGAGATGATTATGTTGAGAAATGACGTTAGTTTCAGGTTTATATGATGAATAATGTTTTCAAAATAAATTAGTAGACCTTAGAATTTGAACTTATTTCGTATTTTGAGTTGTTTAATATAATTTTACTCATTAATCAAATTAACATTTTGTGACAAATAGCGTGACATTTATACGTCTTATTATAATTTTTGCTTTTATATCCTTGATCGTTTTATGTTCGTTAATTAAGAGTAAAATAGCATCTCATGTTGTATGTAGGGTTAATACATTAACATATTTATACTTTACTTAACCTTATCTAAGAAATTAAAAACCAAAACACGATTTATTTTACTTTATCTAACGGTCGTATGGCACGCCCAGGTTTACAAGAAAACTCGAATAAAACTAAATGTGTGTGGAAAAATGTTGTAAAAGCCTTTAGGATTTTCTTCCTTTTACATTTCAGTATTTTTACAATTATATTTGAAATCTATTCCTTTCATTTCAATCTTTAGTTACTGTGAACATACTACAGCAATTTAGCGAATAAAATTTCTTCCTTATGAGAGAAGGTTTAAGAATTACTATGGCGCAACAACTTATTAATACTCCATACATACTGAAAATCTGTTCGTTTGTATGTACGCGTATATGAACACTATACAAACCTACATGATTGCATTGATTTCTATAAAAATTTTCATATGTTCTTTGGATCGCGGGCCATATCATTGGTATATTTTAATTCACCGGAAGTGATCGTGTGACAAACTAATTAAAAAGTAGGAATTTTAACACTTTTACAACATAATTATGTCTGCCATGATAGTAATAAAACTCTTTCCGGATAGATAACGTGTAGACAACTCTATGCGTTGTATATCTATTTTATTTATAATCCGACGATCGGTTTGTCAGCTTTCCTGCTAACATCGTCAGGGAATCTTTTTCCTTTTTTCAATTATGGTGACTGCACAACAATCAAAGTTGACAGTAACTTCCGTTTGCGCTTAGCACCAGACTGACTTTGTATTGTTGAATGATTTTATTGTTGGATGACAATAGATGTTCTTGGAAGTTTTTTTTTTCTTTTATTACCACTGTAAAGTTGAATGTCTAATAGATGTACAATATATGTATTATAGATACATACAGTTTTCGTTATACAATAACGTTAAAGCACTATTATGTAAATTCTGCAAGTATGACAATAAAAATCTAATCTATTATTATTTGAATTTAAATTTCTTTGTTGCGTGGGGCAGATTGTTATGCCCATCCATCTGATGTCAATATTCTCCATAAAAGTACCTCTCAGCTATCACTAAGAACAAAACAATTTTCTTTAATAATTGTGTAGTCGTTTAATTCAATTTCCACCGATTCTAAAACCAATCTGTTGTGTATTCTGTTTTCAGGATGTAGAATTCGCGTTTCTTCAAATAACATATGTTTCTTTTCAATCGAGTGCTTTGCAACGGTTAGTAGTTATCGTGACACTTGGTCGGAAATTCAAGATAGCGTCGGCGGTGAACCACGTAGGTGAGTTGAGTGACCTTTGGTGATTGCAAAAGAAGATGACATATCTATTGAGGTCAGCTAAGGAAGATAATTGTACATCTATTGCTAAAATAATATGGCGAGTGATGACGTAATCCAAGATAGCGTCTGTAATATCGTTAGGAAATTGGGCGGAACTGGTGATGAGCAACGTAGCTGAGTTTATTGATCTTTGCTGATGGCAAAAGAAAATGACGTATGTATTGAGAATTGATGTCGAGTAAGGAAATCATCATGACGTCATTCGAATATAGTAGGTGGAAATCCTGATCACGCGAAAATTTGGAGAGGATTTGGAAAGATCATGTGTTAACGTAAATTTGATAGATTACAACATGGTTGCACTGGCGTCATCCAAGATGGGAGGGTGAAAGGTTGATTCCTCTCTGAGATGACCTAAGGATTTCACAAGGTGTTCTTGAGGCAAGCGTTCTTGTCCTATGATGCTACGTGCAGATCATTGACATATATGAATCTTACAACTAAATAACTGATGCTACAGATTCGGTAGAAATTGACTTCAGGCGCTCAATAAGAAGGGAGCGAGTCAGCAGTAGAATCTGATAAGACCATTACAGTATAGGTGTTAACTTTAGAATTTCTGAAATATATCAGTGGAGGAGAATACGATGGCAAAATAAGAATATTCAGAATTTAAAAAATACAATTCAAGGGCGATTTATTTAGCCAGTCACTTACTTACCTATCCACTTACATACCTACTCTCTTACTTACTTACCCACTCATTTACTTACTTACCTATGGCTGAATAAGAAGAGCCAGAATTAAAAAATATCATTCAAGGACGATTTACTTACTCACTTACTTACTTTCTTACTTACTCACATACTTACTTGCCTATCCACTTTCTTAGCTATACACTTACTTAGCTACCCATCCGCTTTCTTAGCTATCCACTTACTTACCTACCCACTCACATACTTACCTATCCACTTTCTTACTTATCTACTTACTTACCTACCCATTAACATTTTTAACCATCCACTTACTTACGTACCCACATACTTATAGCTCAGAGTGTAAACATAAAAGCCAAGGGGAACATACAATTGAATTAGTGTATAGTAACAACTCTGATAAGAGCATTAAACATTTAAAAAAAGAGCCTGCTTATGATTGGCCGACGACCAATACCCGTTTTTTTTACCAGGTTGAGAACTCCTGGTGGCCATTTCAATCATTGAATTTTCAACTTCTCTTATACAATACGAAAGTATATTAAATACATGTTGTAGCTGATACTTGTTATAGAAAAGTCATTTCAGCATGTCTCTGATTAATTTATGGTTAATACAGGTATAATATTTTCTTCATAACACTCAAACATACAAAAATAATAATTAAAATAATACTCTAATCTTTTAAATTGCTTACCTATGTATCAGGTAAAGTTGCGCGCTATCTAGCGAGCTCTTTTTCCAGGCTTCAATCAGCTTTACTATATTTTGCTCTCTATATGATAAAAATCATTCAACGCAATTATGTGAGGCAATCTACAAGAGCATAAACCGTTTAATTTGTTTCGTTATTGGAAAATATTTGATAAGTCTTGGTTTATAGTGAAGAAAAATTGGAGTGTAACAAATTTTGAAAAGTGCAAAGCATGCTTTCATGAAAATGAGCCCATAGACTACTTTCTGGAGTTTCTTTTTTTCTTTAGCGGAATATATAGTATCGTAGAGGGTGTGTATCACTTTTAAAGTTTAAATGAATGATGGGAAAACTAATTTATAAAAATGTGAGAGAACAATCAATGTATTTCTGTTCATTTTTATAATTTAATTCCCTTTCGTGTAACAAGAAGATTCTTTGCTCTACGGAAATATCTAGAGAACAGGGATTGGACATAATGTTGGACTTTTACTTGTACTTTAGGATAATGTTAACATCACTTTAGCGTTTGATTAATTCACGTTTGATGGAGACACAATATATTTTAAGAACATAATCCCTTTTGTCTATTTATTGATGTTTTCCTTTTTGGAAACTTAATATTACTAGCATTTATATTCTCTGACGTTTCATTGTGTAGTTTTATTACGTGTTGTTACAATCGAAACACGTGAGTTCCTAAAGGGTTGGTTACCAACTCCGCTTGTGTTGGTTACTATGCTTGCGATTTGAACGATTAACCAATTGAAACACATACCGTTTCATGCGGTTGCTTTACTTGCGTTTTCTGTGAATAGCCAATTGAAACACATGGAGTTTGTAAAGGGCTGGTTTTCAAGCTTACTTACGTTGGTTGCTTTACTTATCCTTTGGGAGAATAGCGATTTGAAACATGTGGCGTTTCGTGTTTAGTTTTATTAGGTGTTGTAACAATTGAAACACGTAGTGTTTCGTGTGTTTCCTTTGCTTACGATTTGGGTGAACAGTCAATTGAAACAGCTGGCTTCTCATGCTGTAGTTTTATTACGTGTTGTAACAATTGAAACACGATACGCAAGCTTCCTAGGAAAGCAAGCTTTATGTTTTTTTAATTTTTTTTCTCAGAAGATGGTGGCAATCGCCGACACACATGCTTTTAATTGGCTACTCACTCTAATCGCAAGCAACGCAAGCTTGCAAGGAAAGGAGCCCTTAGTTTTTTTAATTTTTTACTCTCAACATGGAGGACGACCAAGTTCGATGTTCTCAACACGATGGTTCGATGGACGAGTTTTACTCATAATTCTTAGCCATTAATTTTTTCTTTCATGTTTTAAGAACATGTTGAAGTGATAAGAAGAATTATAACAGACTTGATAATTAAATAATATTCAAACTTCGCCTTCGTGCCTGAAATATAAGAACAGGGATTGGGCACATTGATTGGACATAGTGTTGCATTTTTGTGTATATCTTAGGGATAATGTTAACAACACTTTCGCGTTAGATTAATTCATCTTTGATATAGTCACAATATTTTTTAAGAACATTCTGTTATAAAAAGGAAAGGCAAAATTATTCCTTTTTATC
This sequence comes from Lepisma saccharinum, assembly GCA_022664845.1. Classification (NCBI taxonomy): domain Eukaryota; kingdom Metazoa; phylum Arthropoda; class Insecta; order Zygentoma; family Lepismatidae; genus Lepisma; species Lepisma saccharinum. The sequence goes on from JAGDQP010003355.1 coordinate 83,869, forward strand.
ATTTTAGTTGTTGTTGTGCATAATTGATAAACATGGGCGACATCTAGTGATGTCTTTTGAACTTTATATTAGTTCATTGGGATTTCTACCTATATGAATAAAAAACATCAAAACTCTGTTAAACGTGAAAAAAATTATAATAATAACTATTAGTTTTTCCTTTCATCTTTTAAGAACAGTGTGAATTGATAAGAAGAATTATAACATACTTGATGAATTATTAAATAAATAAATAATATTCAAATGTCGACTCCGTGTCTGAAATATGTAAGCAGGAATCGATCACAGATATTAGTGGGATCGGGCACAGACATTAGACCTAATGTTGCACTTTTGGGTATACCTTTAGGATACTGTTATCGACACTTTCGTGTATACGCAACCCTAATTCGAGGTGTGTCCCCTCTTCAGCTAACGTCGTCACAACTCCGTTTGAACACACCGTCTCCCCTTGCAGATTTATTATATGCATCCTAGCTATTAGTGCTTAACCTACACATGCTTATGTAAGACTGATGTAAGACAATCAAGGAAAAAAAACAAAAAGCAATTATTGATAGTAAATATGTTAAAAATATGATACGGTCACATGCAGAGTGGGGCAACTTCCGTTACATATTTCTGGCTTGAAGCTCTCCTATATTCAAGACTATTTTAGTCACTATATGGCAGGAAAGAAAAGTTTGAGATGAGACCAAGAGTTATAACTAATGACTTATAACTGGTAACACATTACTTATAAAATCCGAAATCCCACATATTAGAAATTTATGAAGTTTACTTACTTTAAATTCGTAACTATAATTATTGTACTTATTTGTTCTAGATATTTAAGGTAAATAGTAACTCATGCAAAACATCTTGTTAACTGAACTTCCCTAATGTAACGAGGTTCAGTCCTTCTTTAAACGAGAGAAGTCTTCTCTTTCGAAACATTTTTTCATGATATCTGTTTTGTAGATCAAAAATAGTTGGTGTTTTTCTCCAATGCCGATTAAATATAGCTTAATCATCTGATAATTAATGCCGTGTTAAATTTTTAATCAGTTATTAAAAGTTTTTCATTTCATTAACGCTTAATCTGACAAATTTAACAAAACGTTAACAATTGGATTTTTAAGTGAAGAATCTAAATTTATCACAGCCTAAAGGAATTTTGATGGGAAATGGTAAATTGCGTATTCCTAACAAATGCATTGCGCAATCCGCAAGGAAGTAATCACAAAGCCTGATACAGTTCAGAATAAGATAAATAAAAAAGGTTGGGGTTTGTTTCATTTCATAAGACAACAAAGCATCTATTGCTGACGGTGTAGTTAGACAGTTATAGAAGGCAATTCTGAGTTATGATACTGCAGTGTAGATCATTGGCTCTGCTTAAGTGTAGTTTGTTTTGATCAAGGAAGTAATAAAATAATTAATTCTGTTTAGGGTCAACACTATTAAACCTTATAGAAGTAAAAACGTACTTTGTTTACTACGGTATCCAATATAAAATCTATTATTATAGTTTATTTTCTTTACTGCTTAAGCACTGGCGTCTGGTTTATTACTGGTACCCTATACATATTTACGACACACTATGAATAGAATCAAACGAGACAGAAAGCATTTCTTATCTATGAGTATGTGAATATGGATTGTTTTTCCTTTTCTCTTCATAGCTTACCTATTTGCATAGTTAATTGCAGTGTTCAGAAAGTTATATTCCTTGTATTGGGATAGAGAAGAGAGGATTAGCTTGTTTTGATCTATTTCATGGAGATAATTTTTTATATTAGCTGCTTCTGCTACTGCTATGTGACGTTAATTATAGTTGTAATGTTAATATTTGCAAAATTTCGCTTGCATTCAATTATAAAGTTCTACAATATCGAGTGTGGGGATGAGTAATAGATAAAGTTGAGTTTAGCTCAGCCACATATTTGGTCAAAGTCTGCCATATGTATGTCTTATACCACTCATTCCCTTATAAATAATTTACATAGGGACTTCTATAAATACCTAGTGATGGACAGCGAGCGAAAATCACTTTTGAAGAGCCGTATTTCACATGCTTTACATAAATACGTACCCAATTTGATTTCCACACAGATAGTATTCCTCCTCGTCATGAGGAGGGTTACTAGTGGCGTCATTTCGTCTGATGAATCTCTCATATTGTGCTACACACTTAAATAATAATATGTTGAGACAGTAGTAGGGAGTTTTATGTAGGTTAAGCAAAGCCTATGTAATTATGATTATAATTGAAGTACATCTCTTGAAAGTTCGCTTCATGTGGTCAATTCTTGTTCAACTCTCAATATGTTCATACTTTTAATATCTTCCATTATTTCGTTTTGTATACTTTGCACTTTCAGAAAATTAAAATATTACCAATACTATAAACTTTTTTATATATATTTAATTGTCAAAAGGGTTTGTGCATTGAATAGAAACACACATTGTTCAATGCACAATAACTTTTTACTGTTTACTTTCTTCCATTGACCCGTGTTGTACACTTTATGTGTCAATTGGAAAGATGTCAGGATAATATTTTCTTCGAAGTGTGTGATGTGATGTGATTGTCAATATGTCTGTAAGACAAATAATTTATACAATGTTTCAATATATTTGTTTTGAAATAAGGAAAGTCAGTTCGAGACACCTGGCAAAAACTTTTCTTCATAGCTGTATCTACCTTGTATAAAATAAGTTACACAATGGGGGAAATGAGAAGTAGTGTTCTATGTATAGCTCAATGACATCTATCTAAAAGCCATATTGAAGTGAATGCTAGCACTGAAAATTTCATGAATATAAGAAGACAAGAAGCACATTACAACAAACTTGCCGCAACTTTGATGTGCTAATTGGGAAAGTGACTTCTGTATTATATTAAATATTTTTCTTCAGTAGCTGAGGAATTTTATCCTCTACTCTAAACAAGTGTTAAGGTAATTATTTATTTTCAAGAGAACGTTAAAACTTCAATCATACAAATTATATGAAATAAATTTGGATTTGGATTTCACGTGAGAAATCAGGAATGAGTCTGTCAAGTTGAGAAACATTTTAGTGTGAAATATGTGGATATAAATCTATCAACGAGTAGCTTTAGAAGCCACATAAAAAGCCATACAAGGGAAGCATCCTTTTCGAATATGGAATTTGCAAATATAAATGTAGTGAAAACGCTCGATTGAAAATGTATAAGGAACCATATACAAGGGGGTAAACCTTTGCGTATAATGAAAAATACTAAAAACAATTTCAGCTAATCCCTCTTCACTCACTTGAGATAGTGTCCGACTCTGTACAACGCCATATTTATTATGTCGTGATCAACTCGACTGGGCATTTTTAACGAAATAATAATAATAATAATGACTCACATATATTTTCGTAATACTGTTTAAACCTCATGTACATTATGTATAATGAAAAATACTGAACCTGATTTTACCTAACTCCTTTTCGCTCGCTTGAGATAGTGTCCGACTCTCGACGGTTTTTGTGTCAAAATACGTGTCATTCAATCATTCATTCTTTCATAACACAAAATATTGCCAAAGGTCTCCACACAGGAACATATATATTATGTGGTAATCAGCTTGACTGTGTACTTTTAAAGAAATAATAATGACACACCTTTTGGAAATACTTTTTAATTTGTTGATTGTCGCTAGGTGTTTATGAAAGTGTCTGTGATAATTATTAGGAAGGGAATAAACTGTGTAGGTTGTACATATAAATCAATAACTGGTGCATGCTACAATGTTGGAGACGACCACATTAAGTGAACTTTAAATGAGATAATCAAGGAACAAACTACACTTAAACAGAATGAATGATGCAACCATAAGAATGTATAGGTTAGGTACTGAAAGGTAGGATGCATATAAAAAACCTGCAAGGGGGGACGGTGTGTTCAAACGGAGTTGTGACAACGTTAGCTGCAGAAGGGATACACCGAGAATTAGGGGGTGGGCATACACGAAAGTGTTGATAACACTATCCTAAAGGTATACCCAAAAGTGCAACATTAGGTCTAATGTCTGTGCCCGATCCCACTAATATCTGTGCTCGATTCCTGCTTACATATTTCAGACACGGAGTCGACATTTGAATATTATTTATTTATTTAATAATTCATCAAGTATGTTATAATTCTTCTTATCAATTCACACTGTTCTTAAAAGATGAAAGAAAAAACTAATAGTTATTATTATGTTTTACATGTTTAACAGAGTTTTGATGTTTTTTATTCATATAGGTAGAAATCCCAATGAACTAATATAAAGTTCAAAAGACATCACTAGATGTCGGCCATGTGTATCCATTATACACAACAACTTAAATGATAAAAAGAATATTTTTGCCTTTCCTTTTTATATCAGAATGTTCTTAAAAAATATTGTGACTACATCAAAGATGAATTAATCTAACGCGAAAGTGTTGTTAGCATTATCCCTAAGATATACACAAAAATGCAACACTATGTCCAATCAATGTGCCCAATCTTGAAGTGATGCAATAATTATCACTTCAACATGTTCTTAAAACATGAAAGAAAAAATTAATGGCTAAGAATTATGAGTAAAACTAACTTGCGTTGAGACTATCGAACTTGGTTGTCCTCCATGTTGAGAGTAAAAATTAAAAAGCTACGGGCTCTTTTCCTTGCAAGCTTGCGTTGCTTGCGATTAGAGTGAGTAGGCAATTAAAGCATGTGTGTCGGCGATTGCTACCATCTTCGGAGCAAAAAAAAAAAAAACAACGCTTCCTTTCCAAGGAAGCTTGCGTATCGTGTTTCAATTGTTACAACACGTAATAAAACTACAGCATGAGAAGCCAGCTGTTTCAATTGACTGTTCACCCAAATCGTAAGCAAAGGAAACACACGAAACACTACGTGTTTCAATTGTTACAACACCTAATAAAACTAAACACGAAACGCGACATGTTTCAAATCGCTATTCTCCCAAAGGATAAGTAAAGCAACCAACGTAAGTAAGCTTGAAAACCAGCCCTTTACAAACTCCATGTGTTTCAATTGGCTATTCACAGAAAACGCAAGTAAAGCAACCACATGAAACGGTATGTGTTTCAATTGGTTAATCGTCCAAATCGCAAGCATAGTAACCAACACAAGCGGGGTTGGTAACCAACCCTTTAGGAACTCACGTGTTTCGATTGTAACAACACGTAATAAAACTACACAATGAAACGTCAGAGAATATAAATACTAGGAAATTATGTTCCAATAAAGGAGAAACCAATAAATAGACAAAAGGAACTATGTTCTTAAATTATATTGTGTCTCCATCAAACGCTAAAATGTTAACATTACCCCTAAGATATAAGCAAAAGTCCAACATAACGTTCAATCGCTGTGCCAAATCCCTGTCCTCATATTTCAGACATGAAGGTGACGTTTGAGTATTATTTATTCATCAAGTCTTCAATTTATAATTCTTTTTATCACTTCAAAATGATCTTAAAAGCTGAAAAGAAACAGTAACATGCATTCACAATAGAGAACTTAGTTTTCGTGTTTTACTAGCATTTTCTGTAAGAAAGAGTAAGAGTAAGAGAAATTACTGTATTAAATTATAAAAATGAACAGAAATAAATTGATTATATCCTCACATTTTTATAAATTAGTTCTCCCATCATTCATTTATACTTTAAAAGTGATACACACACTCTACGATACTATATATTCCGCTAAAGAGAAAAGAAACTCAAGAAGCTACTCTAAAGGCTCATTTTCATGAAAGCGTGCGTTGCGCTTTTAAAAATTTTTTGCACTCTAAATCTTTCTTCACTATGAAACCAAGACTTATAACTATTTTCCAATAACGAAACAAATTAAATGGTTTATGCTCCTGTAGACTGCCTCACATAATGGTGTTTAATGATTTTATTCATATAGAAAACAACCTGATACATAGGTAAGCTATTTAAAAGATTAGATGATTCTTTCAATTATTATGTTAGTATGTTTGAATGCTATTAAGAATATATTATACCTGTATCAAGCATAATCGTTCAGAGACTTGTTTAGATGATCTTTTCTATAACAAATAGCAGATTCAACATGTATATAATATACTTTCGTATTTTATAAGAGAAGCTGAAGATTCAGTGATTGAAATGGCCACCAGGAGTTCTCAACCTTGTAAAAAAACGAGTACTGATCGACGACAAATCAAAATAAGCAGGCTCTTTTTTTGAAGTGTATAATGCTCTTATCAGAGTTGTTACCATAAACTAATTCAATTGTATGTTCCCCTTGGTTTTTATTTTTCACTCTGAGCTTGTGGGTAGGTAAGTAAGTGGATAGGTAAGTATGTAAGTGGATAGGTAAGGAAGTAAGTGGATAGGTAAGGATGTAAGTGGATAGGTAAGGAAGTAAGTGGATAGGTAAGGATGTAAGTGGATAGGTAAGTAAGTAAAGTATGTGAGTGTGTAGGTAAGTAAGTATGTGAGTAGGTAAGTAAGTGAGTGGGTAAGTAAATCTTCCTTGAATGGTATTTTTTTTAATTCTGGCTATTCTTATTCAGCCATGGGTAAGTAAGTAATGGAGTAAATAAGTAAGTGAGTGGGTAAGTAAATCTTCCTTGAATGGTATTTTTTAATTCTGCCTTAGGTTAGTAAGTAATGGAGTAGCTAAGTAAATGAGTGGGTAAGTAAATCCCCCTTGAATGTTATTTTAATGGCTATTCTTATTCAGCCATCGTATTTTCCTCCGTTGATATATTTAAGCAATTCTTACGTTAACACATACTGTAATTATCTTATCAGATTCTACTGCTGACTTGCTCCCCTCTTAATGAGCGCCTGAAGTCAATTTCTACTCATCCTGTAACATCAATGATCTAGTTGTGAGTTGCATATATGTCAATCACCTCCACCTCAGAGAGGAATGCATATCTTTCAGCATGGGAAATTCCACACTTCCATCTTGAATAACGCAAGCGCAACCATGTTGTAATCTATCAAATTTAGGTTAACACACGATCTTGTAAAATTCTCTCCAAATTTTGACATTATAAGGATTTCCTCCTACCATCTTCGAATGACGTCATGATGATTTCCTTACTCGATCTCAATTCCTAATACATTGTACGTCATCTTCTTTTGCCATGAGCAAAGGTCAATCAGCTCAGCTACGTGGCTCACCACCGACGCCGCCCAATTTTCTAACGATGTTACAAACGCCATCTTGGAATATATCATCACTCGATATCTTATTTTAGCAACTCACCTAGGTGGCTTACCACCGACGCCATCTTGTATTTGCGACCACGTTAAGTTTCCGCCAAATTTAAGGCTCGAACTTGTATAAAGAGCTTCATCAGCTGACCTTAATACACACGTCATCGTTTTTTGCAATCACAACCAACAGAAAATTCTCTCAACTAAGCTACGTGGCTCATCACGGCGGCCATCTTGAATTTCCGACCGAGTGCCACGATAACTACTACGGTTACATTTTAAATACCCGTATGTAAGAGCTCTAATATGTTCTTTTATTCTGGATTCCACTGTAGGACCAGTCTGCCCAATATAACATGAAGCATGTTCATATTTTTTTTCATACACTCCTGGCATGTTGTGCTCAAGTCTTTTCTTTGGAGTTCTGTTTTATTTTTGGAGCCTATTTGGAACCAAAACACATTGTACGAGTATACTTTTAGAGCTCCATACTTAATTTATTATGAATTCCTTTCACAAATTGTAAGACTGCATAACTTTTATATCAATTTCCTCTTTTTCTTTCATCCTTTTTCTTCCTTTGAGCTGTTGATGTAATGTCCTCTCTTATTTTGCCTGTTGTATCTATTATTCTGTAAGGTATGGCAAATACGTGATATTTCATGTTTCTTGTTTCCTTCATCTGATATTTGTAACGCCATGTAATTAACGTTAGGGTTACCGTAATAGAGTAATTAAACTCCGATCAATTACTTGTGCCACCAACATGAAATACACTTATTACTAATTGTTTATATTTGTATCTTCTTTATTGATACAAAGATCTTTTGGTTATTATGTTTCAATACATTTGTGTCTCTAAAACATTGCTAGGCAATAATAAACACTATTAATATTGTTAGGCAATAACAATACTATGCGATAGTACAGTAATGTTGTAGGAACAATTTGCATTTGTGTGCAATATGAAGTCTTTAATGGTGTGAACAGTCATCAACTGAAGTGAAAAGTACGGACATTTACTTTATTTTTGTAAATTACGGTAGGAACACCCACAAAGCCGCTAAAATACAGACGTATGGTAACCCTATTAATGTGGACCTAACTGTTGTTGTAGTAGAAGTTGTAGATGTAGTAGTAGTGGTGCAACGGCCAACATATTTTATTCACCCAGCACCAACGAGCGGATAGTTTTACTAGCTTTTAATATTTATGATTCGAATAATAATGTAATATAAATTTCATCATAGATCCATGGATAAAATACTAGTCTGTTCTTTATATAATATCAACATGCACGGCAGTGCATGAGCCAAGTTCTTCACGTGAGAAAACGTCAGCACTGCTAGAAGCATGTTATACAGGAACAAGAGTTTATGGCAAAATCGACGATTTGGGGGCCCCGTAAAAAAAAAGATGTTAAAGATAGGAATATGAGCTTTTGCCGTTAAGGAGATATGCTAAATGTGTGTAGATGTGCAAAATTTCATATTCGTATCTCAAACTATGTTCTAGTTTTGGACCCCTGAAATTGCACATTTTAGGCTAACTGACTCACTCACTCACTCACTCACTCATCATATTGTTTAGGGTGTTTGAAGTAAGCTAGAAACATGAAATTTGGTATGAAGGTAGAGGATGATAAGTAGATAAAGGAAAAATTCCTACATTTTGAAAAGGTCGTCATCTTGGATTCAAAATGGCCGCCAAACCTAAAATTTCAAAGAATACACAGCCTAAACGACTAAAGATAGAACAGTGAAATTTGGTATGAAACTACACCATTGATAGCAAATTAAAAAAAAATTTAAAATTTTGAAAAAGTCGCTATCTTGGATTCAAAATGGCCGCCAACCCTAAAATTTTAAAGAATACACAGCCTAAACAGCTGCCGCTAGAATAACGAAATTTAGTTCGACAGTACAACATTATTAGTAGATTATGAAAATATTACAAAATATCTCTAAAGACGCCATCTTGGATCCAAAATGGCGGACGTCATAAATTTATTTTCCACACTGCTTGAGCCAGAGATACGAAATTTGACATAATGATGTGTTATCAAGAGTAGTTTAGGAAAACAACGTTTTAAAAAAGTCACCATCTTTGATTCAAAATGGCAGCTGAAATACCATTTTTCACATCGTTCGAGATAGAGAAATGAAATTTGGTATGACAGTGTATCATCACGAGTATGTCACGAAAATATAAGAAAACGTTAAAAATGTGTCCATCTTTTATCCAAAATGCCTGCCTAAGCCCCACTTTATAACGACTGAAGCTAGAGAAACGAAATTTGGTATGAAGGTGTACCATTACGAGTAGGTTAGAATAAATTCGGCTCGTTTCCCCTGGTAGGGTGCAGTCAGTTCCCAGCGGGAGCCTGATTGCGATAAAGGGGTGCGCCCCAGCGAGGCCATCTT
>JAGDQP010003356.1:0-94862 GCA_022664845.1 Lepisma saccharinum
CATTGTACAGGGTCAAATTCAATCAGTTCTTTTTCCTGCTAGAAAAACACAAGGACACTGCCGACAATTGCCAACATCGTGGCTTCTATTCCTACAAACAAGACTCAAAATTTTTTGTACTCTTTTTTATATCTCAAAGTTATTCTTACTCACTGATATTAATAATTATGGATATTACTTCGATCTATTGGCGGCTATCGTTTCTACTGTAATTTCCATTCAACTTTTTCATTTCAATGATGCAGAAACTAGTCCTATTGGCTTCCTGTATAATTTGTTTTCATCTATGATTACATTACAATAAGAGCTTTTGTAATCTTCAGTTACTATTGGATATGAATGGGAAAACACTATTTTCGTTTACTTCTTTATTTTATTATATATTTCACTCGAAATCGTTCTTGTAGTTTTTTTTTTTAACACACACACACACACACACACATATATTATGGAAGTTGACAAACCAGTCGGCTATTGTGAAGACATAACGATAAAAGACTTTGGTTTCATGAATTCATTTCTCCTTTCTAAAAGTATATTTATTTATTGTTTGTTTTCTTCCACGTATATTTGATCCATGCGAGTGTGTTTGTATGATGAGCGTCGTATGAATAACTTCATTACTTCTATTGAAAGCGCGTTGGCCACAAAAGTTTAAGAGCATCTATGGTTGAGATCCAAAAGAGTTTCTGACACTATGAAATGTACAATATCCACTTATCCTCTGCCAAAAGAAGTTTGATCATGGAACCCCTGTGATTTTCAACTCCCACCAACTTGGTGGGAATGTCATATCATTCTTGACCATTTATCTTAAAGTTATTCTTAATTATTGACATTAGTAATTATACTTACTAGTTCGATTCGTCAGTTGGTTATTTAGCATATAAGCAAAGCATATACTTTTCTTTCGAAAGGATAAACCCTAACCAATTGTAAATTAAATGTAACTGTAAATTATTATTTATTTATATTTAAAGATAGCCCGATATGGCAAGATTCCGTTTAGCAAATATAGCTGGTAATAAGCTTAATCGTATTCTAACCAAAATCCCCCACGCCTTTCATTATATTAGCAATATTTTATTGTATCCTTGACGCGCAAATATCTGTTAAAACGAAAAATCGACCAGGTGGTTGCGTGTTTCAAGACCGCCCTTCACATACGTTTCTGGCGGCATATCACTGTCTTCTCTCTCTCTCTCTCCCTCTCTCTCTCTCTCTCTCTCTCTCTCTCTCTCTCTCTCTCTCTCTCCAAGGTCAAGGCGGACTTCCGTTCTCATAATGTTACAACGAAGTCTCTCTTCCTTAAAGGGGTAGGAAGGTTTCGTCTTAATAGGAGGGTGGTTGACAGAGACGGTGCCTGTTCTTTTTCCCTCTAATTAGTCTGCTAGTGTCTTCTCCTATTTCCTTCTTCGTCTTTACCAACAGTCACAGAGGCAAGGCAAAAGTGTTCAGACCTTCTTTCATCTCTCTATAACCAATAAAGAGTGTTTTTTTTTCTATCTTTCTCAGACAGCTCTGGGTTCAGATTCCCCCATTCAATGTTTACAGTAACCAGGTATGTTTCTCCTTTTATTTTTTACCTATTCTCCAAGTATTTCAGTTTTCATAATACTAGTTTATCTACCAACTATCTTTTCTTTCTCAACATTTCCCCTATATTGAAGCCATAGTTGGCATCTCTAAAATATAATATCCATTAAAATGTTTTGTTTCTTAGAAAAAAAAATCCTTCTCTTCCTTTTATGTTTCCCTGTTTGATTGCCAAAGGACGTCATCTCTCATATATATATATATATATATATATATATATATATATATATATATATATATTCTACTAAAATACTTGTTTGACTTCAGATTGTCTATATAATTGTATTTTCTCTGTTATTTATTTAAAATACGCCAAGTTAACACCTCTATAAGTTCGATTCTATCCTCACTCCATCTAGTGCCATAAGCCATCTAATCAAAAGCTCTGGAATTCAATCTCCAAAACTCCAAATAGAATGGCCAGCTAGCGATCCTGTTTTAATACCTTGCCACTTTAATCCTAGTAAAATAATTAACACCAGTGTTATGCTATTTCTTTTGGAGCAAAAAAAAAAAACACTAGTAAAATCATAGGTAAAATAGCCATAAGTCAGGATCAATTCTCGAACCTAACAATTACTAGTTAACTGAACTAAAGTCATCCCTCTAATAATAATAATTAGCATCATTCTTATGCACTGTTTTTTTTTTCCTTGACTAATGAAAACCCTAGGGAAAAAACCTAACTTCCGATAGATAGTTGTTAGATTCGATCTCAGGACATCTCTCAAAATGCAGCAAGTCGTCTACAGATGCTTAAATTCATATAATATAATTAACATCATCGTTATGTTGCGATTAAGGAAAAACCTTGGCAAAACCGTAGTGAACGCGTGCGGGTGTCGACGGAGATCGTTTCCCAGAACTTGTCATTTAGTAACTACTTGAGCTAGCTACTGCCACTTCAATATTACTTTGTCGAGATCATCTTTTATAAACTCCTTTAAATACACCAATGCACAGCCTCTACGAGATAATTCAGTGTAGTCAAATACCACATCATATCCATCATGTTCTGCCTTTACCAATATCTATTGACATCATATCCAAAGTTTCCGTGCCATCACAATTACACCACGCCATTCACCCACCAGATAGCCGATTCTTAAGCTCCATATCTCCAATTATTACCCCAAGATGTTTTCCAAGCCTTTCTTACTCTGCTTAATATGTTTTTAAAACCGTCTCGTGCGTGCGTCCTTGCTAGCGCATAACGTTTCAGAAGATACGTTATACATTATCATAGTCACTGTTTCACAATATCATCCTCAGATACAACCTTCTCCTATATATTCATTTACATAGCTACAAGTAATTTATTCTTTAACTGCATGCAGCATACAGCACTAAGCATTAGCTTCAAAGTCCTGAGTTTGAGTCTCCCGGCCAACCATCTTCAGCTGGGTATTCCAATAGATTTCATTTAATGCCTCATAATTAAGACAGACAATTACCATTTTTAAATATTATTTGAAGTCTTAGGATTGTATTATATATACCACACAGCATTTTCTTATAATCAGGGCTCCCGTAGGCAGGTTTGTTCTCCATCCTCATTCATATTTAGCATTCGATTGGATTCTACAATTAATATCATTTTGCGACCAAATTTCATACACCAGATGGTCTCACCAGAAAAATTTTCTCACGATGTTCTGAAAACGGGGGTGGGGTCTAAGAACAGGGCTAAGGGCATGGGAGTAACCCTGGCTGACCCTGGGGTTCAGGACTTCCGGGAAACGTATCAAAATTAAGAGTAATGGGGCACAGCTGTTCAAATTTTGGTGGAAGGGGCTGGGACAAAACCTCACACCACTACTAAGTTTCGAATAGCCTTGATTTTTCCTTACAGCCTTGATAAACTACACTTACCAAGTTTGTAGCAAAATTGATAATGATAGAAAAACAGCATGTTTTTGGCTTTGATTTTTGTTTACCGTTACAAATGTGACGCATTAAGTTTGCTGGAGAGTTGTGTCAAAATTGGCAACAACAAATCTTCGGAAGAAGATTGGGAAAAGCATCCATGGCGTCTGCTTAGCCAGATCCATAAATTATGGAACCAAAGGGCTTCTAACTAGCTCCCGGCTTGGCGTAATGGTAGGGTATTGGATTATTAACTGAAAGTCAGGGTTCGATAGAAAAAAATCTTTTAAAACAAATTTACTTATTTCTGTTCGTACTATCAAGCTCTACGGAACGATACTGGAGTGATTGCTTAGTGTCGAAAGATTTCCAGGGCGCTTGGTGCCAGAGCAAATATTTAAACTCGTTTGTCTACTTCCAATCTAATCCAATGTGAACCAAATTTCCAGTTCTCAGTTTTATACGCTTCTTATTCCTGTGTGGCTCGTTTTCTTATTTAAGTCTTAATTCCTGAGTTATTCGTATAATAGAATACCGTACTCTGCATATAATATAAAATACTGCAATATAATATTTACACTTTTTCTTGCAAGAAAAAGGACATAAGTAATTAAACAAGCCGCACAGCGATATCAAGTGTAAAATCTGAGTTAGAACCGAAAATTTGCTCCGTATATGTTTAGATTGGAAGTGGAGAAATAAAATTGTCCTCTCTGCTTCCTGGCTTCAATATATTCATGATTTTCTTTAGTGGCAGCAGTCAGTCCAGTATCGCTTTTAGATAGAGATCATTAGAGATATTCGTACTAATAAATATTTACTCGCCTTTCCTTCCTTCTGTATTTTTTAACATTGCATACAATTTTCCAAATTGTACAGGGAGTTGGATAAACACAGGGATTGAATGGGATAAAGGTGATTTTTAGTGTTTGTTTCGGCCATCTTCGTTGCCACTCGCTTGAAATTGTCTGTGAATCACGTAAACTGAAAATTCTTACACTACTTTACCTGATCGATTTCAGAGAAGTATGAATTTAATTATTACATTTAGGAAACTTTGGCTGAGGCCGGAATATCATGTGTCAAGGAAATCGACCACGCCATAATTTGAAGCTAAAATCTCGGCTTTGCCTGGTGCGACTGATGGGAAACCTCAGTCAGGATAGACGTTCCCAGGTCCTTTCAGTTGCTTTGTAGACTTAATTTTCTTTTGGCATAGAGCCACCGATTGTAGTCATGTTAATTGAATTAGATCTATGTATTGTATTCGACAAAACGAGACATACTTTTCTTATCGATGTCGGCGGACAGTAATCTTGTTAATGCATTCTTATCTTACATCTCTCAGATGAATATATTGGCAGTAAAGTTAAGTCAAGCGTGCAGAGGGCAAGATTTATTTTAGAACCATTCGGCCTGCTCCGAGAACACACGTAGAAAGGACTTCCTGTACGCTCTCGCGCAGGCGCACAGCGTAAACTATAAGTATCACAGACAAGCGCTTCTTCCGCAACTCCCAGCTTAGTCTAGTCACAACTCAGAATTCGTGTCCAGTGAGCAGGGAGGTCATTCATATTTTCTGGCTCTCTCGTCGCTTCGGTGTTTTCGATCAGTGTGTGTGGTGAGATCCGTTCTAAGTGGTCTCTTCGATTAGTGGAGTTCTTGTTGATTTGTTTTTACTTTTGAGTATTGAACTATAACTGTTCTTCATTTTCGAGAATTAACACTATATTTATTGGCTTCAGTCAATTTTCGACTAGACCAAATATCGTGATTATCCAGGACTGGCTGGATTAGTGAAACCCTTCAGCTACAGGAAAGTGACGTCCTAGCTATAGAGACAGACCCATATTTACGGAAATTGTTCATTAAACTGAAAGATAAAGAAACAGCCGATCATATTATACAGAAATGTAATAACGAGGTTACATATTGTGAACAAGGTGTAATATACAAGCTAACATTAGATTTAGTAGTGCCAGACGAACAAAGCTATTATTGCCTGTACGTAGAGACAATAGAATTTCGCGACTCGCTAATTCGCGAAAAAATTAAACACTCAAGAAATCGCATGGAGTAGATAGATACCTGTTAGTACTTTGTGAAAATGCCACTTTTAACTCACGAAATACTCGCGAAATTTAGATATTTTGCTTCGATTCACGAAATCTGAGCATTACTCACGAAATTATACCATTTTTACATCGAAGGTCTTAAGTGTAGAACGTTTTCCTTTCTTTTCTTAAATTATTTCTGAAGGAGAATAACTACCGGTATCATCCCGGTATGTATTTAATATTATTGAGATAATATGGTAAAATGCGTCCTGAAGTATGAGGTTTTATGTTAGTAGGCTGTAGATAGTTACAATGGATCATTTCATCGCCATTTCAGACCATTAGAAATCCATTATGACTTATCTCTGTCAGACTTATAGTTGCTGATGTCTAGGGACGAAGATGCAAATAGGACAAATTGTATATCTTCCCTTATTAACTGACGTTCTTACAGGGGCGCTAATAACAAGAAATAAACAAAGCAGAAACCAAAGTTACGCGAACGTAGAAAGCTTCTTATATGCCACTGAGCTGTAAATAACGATACTGGAGTTCTCCACAGGGAGAGGATAATGTTTCATATGTTAATACTCTTTCCAGGATGTTTGCGTTGTGCATAACAACAAATCCGACATGACTTTTCTAATATATTATGTTGAATAGTGTATTATGTTGAAAATGCGTATTGTTTTTATCTGATATAATAAAAAGAATGTCTAACCTGACTTTACCTAATCTGTTTCAATGAATTGTGGTAAACGACAAGAGTACAAGAGCAACGAAAAGCAGAGCATTTTTCGAAAAGACAAAGAAAGAAGTAACGTTGTAAAGAAAAAGAAAATCTTGACCTGTGCGGGAATCGAATCACAGCCTTCTGCTCAGCGATCCGACACCCTATTTATTACGCCAGAGAAATAGTTGCTGGACAAAGTTTTCAACGCAATATTTATACATATTTCAGCAAACGGCTGAGAGATGATGCCACTGCAATAAAGTCTAATCACTACCAGTATAAACCGGGTATCGACATGCTTCTCTTACAGCTGAATTGCCTGTAATTTCTGCTAAACAGATCTAAAGTTGATTGCAGAGCTTAGGCAACCTACCCAGCAAGCCAGGCGATGCCGGCCCGACGTTGGCATTTGGTCGGCGAAAGTTGGGCCGACGTTCGGTCCGGCGTCGGATTTTAAAAAAAAGACACGGAGCCGACGTCGGACCTACATCAAAATGCCAACGCGTAGTCGGGTAGTTGTCGTTCGTCCACCTTCTTCCCGAATCTGTTCACACTGCGATAAATTAATTGTTTTAATGAACTGGATGACGTATGGTTGTAGAAAAGAAACTAACTTTATTATAGCTTGTATTTTATTCCATATTTCCACCTCCAATTACTGTTGAAATTTTCTGCATTTGTCGGTGATCAGAATCGAACTTGGCAACTTCTGATCGATTATAGTGAATGATGGTGCGCCGCTCTAACCACTACTCCACAGACGCTCCTATGAAAACCTATTCGTTAATCAGATACTTCTGGAAGTCAGACATGGAATGTAATAACACAGACACTATATTCATTACATAATGGCGTTTATCGCGGAACTGTGGGTGTTTATTGTACATTACACAGAATTTTTCGAAAGCAAATCGTCATAGAAAATGCAACTACAACAAAACTCCTATTTATGTACCAGGATTATTGTCACTTTTTGTAGATTCAGAGATTATCAAAATATCGTGATTATACGACTATTATCACCTGCAACTCGATCAGTGTTTCCACCAGGATTTTCAGTTTTGCGGGTGTAAAGTCAAAATTGGGAGGGAATAAGTGAAGTTTTGTACAGTTTCTATCCATTTTTCACAGCAAAAAATTTTAAAGTTCGGGAAGTGTTGTCGAGACTTTGGGAGGTAAACACCTCCCACAAGGGGTCTGGCGGAATCCCTAAAATGTTAAAATGTTGTTGTCAATTTTGCAAATCTGACTTCAAATTCGTAATCAGCGACCCATAAAACCATGAACATGATATTCAATTTGGTTGTAACAAGATATACAGGCTTTTCCACGAATTTAGGGGTTCTCAATAGGGGATGAAGAGGGTTACATGAAGCAACTCTGACTCCAGATTCGTAATCAGTGACCAAAAAAAAAAAAAAAAAAACAGAGTACTGAGTTAAGATCATCCACTTGTGTTTTTCACTTTTGGCCAGCTTTTTTGGAATTGGCCGCACTGTGCAACGCTATATCACTGAGCTACGGCGGCTCGGTCAATGTTCTACAGATTCCAAATTAAAACGTTTGCGTCAGTACTCGTAATCTTTTGAGAATAAAGTAATTTGAATTGATAACATAATATCCTGAAAAGGCTATAATAATAATAGTACTCTCTCTCTCTCTACATATAAACAGAAGTCGTGAGTCATGACTGACTGACATATCAACGCCCACACCAAATGGTTTAAGCTAGAAACTTGAAATTTATGACTGGCTTTAACTAACCTATTTCACTTATGTTCGGTAAGAAGCAAAACAAGGGCATATTTCGAAAGTAGAAATAAAGAAAACAGGTATTTGTTTTAATTTTTAAAAAGAAAAAATACTGGCCTAAGGTGGAATCAAACCCGATACCCTCAGAAAAGCTCTTCCGTGCTTTATCCACTAGACCATACAGCCCGATACTCGAAGACGGCTTCCGAGTCGAGTGAAGCTGGGAGCAACAGCAAGTAATAATAATAAATTATAAGTTTCTGATCCCACATACACAGGCACCTTTGCTTTTAACGAATGTAAAGCTCGTTTTCTCATTTCATGTTTTACTACAAACACAATACATTTATAGTCATCATCCAATGGAAGACGATCCCCAAACTCTCTAGTTTTCGACATTTCATTTCGTAATTGTGAATTAGAAAATACAAAACAGACACAAAAACAAAATCAGCTCTACTCCAGCTGAGCTGGGATGACTTGAATAGGTTCTCCTTTCTATATTCTAGACCTGCTAGCAGAATTCTTTTGCAACGGAATGCCGATACTTTAGTTACATAACTTTCAGATTAAAACGGTTCAAAAATGGCCCGGAAATGGGTGGAGACTCGTTTATTTCCCGACCATCAAGAATAAACGGGCCCCACTCTTTTCTCGACCATCTGGAAATGGGCGAGGGGTGCCTTTTCCCGACCTAAGGCAATGGAAGGGAGCCCATCTTTTTCTCACCATCAAGTGCTGGGGATTGGTCGGTGTTTCTCCTCTATACCGATAAGTCAGAGAGCGACGGCGGCACGGAAATGGCCCGACGACCAAACGCCACTTGTGACTGCACGCCTACCATCCCCCATCTACTTCCCGACTACTAGTCTGGGTCCTGCCTATCCCGACGCGCGCCGACCTGACCAAAATCTCAGACCATTTGCCGTCTTGGTCGGCATTTGGTTTGCTGGGTATGCATACTAGAGATCCTGGCGTCATCCCTGTATTAGATATGATTGCCTCGAGTGAATCCAGTAGAAATACAAGAATGAAGTTTAGACAAACGTGATTCAGTTTTAAACTTTCCAAGGGTAATATATACAATAATATTAGATAGGCAGTTTTTATTTGTAATTCTGATATACATGAGAAAATCAATTGCATTTGTTTTTTATTTACTAACCTAAGTTGAAAATGAAACTCACTTGTCACATGGCCCAAGATAAATTTTAATTATCATAAAATTTTCATGCATTATATTCATAGTCTATGTAGTCTGGTGCTTCTATAACTGGTTGACGGATTATAGGAATGGATGCATTACTTTTGGCATATTCAGGAAAGGTGTTGAAGTCAAACACATGTTTCTGGTAAGTAAGCGACAAAAGGATTGTCATACCCACAGTAAGAATATTCGGAACAAGTCCAGCCTTCATCTGAAAAGTATAAAACAAATAGCGCACTGTAAGAATAATACAGAAAACACTCAGGTATTCGTTTATGTATGCGTGTGTGTGTGGACTATCCAGTTTGCTGGTTATCCACGTGTAGTATTATTTTAGGCTTCAGCAACAAGTGTTGTGACACCTTATACAATCACTTTGTCCGTCTTTCGACATCTTTCAACTCAAGAACTACTAGGTCTAGGAAGCTGATTGAAGTGTCGTAGGAAAAGTCTCAACGAGACGATCTGAAACCCGTACAGATCATACAAATTGCTGGGGTGGTGCAAGAGATAAGGAATAATTTATAACTTAAGAACTACTATACTGGTAATCAGGAGAGTATAGAACCCTGTCTTCGTTTTGCCCGCCTTCCAACAAGGAGGGAGAGAGCCACTGCATTGGATACTTAGCCAAACGTCATACACACTGTTGCCACATGTTATTTTCTCTTTGGGCTGCGTTGTAGTTCTGAACAGTGTCAAAGAAACCTTCTTTTTCCTCTCCGCTTGCGCTGTGAAATAGAGTGGAGATGAAAGTTGGCAACATCGTGACTGCCCCTACGTTTTCTCTGCAAACCAAGACTAGTTTCTTTCCTCTCACGTCTTCACCCGAATCTGTTCTTTCATTGGGTATATTTTAGGCATAGGAAAATGGTTGAGGTGTCGTTCGAAATCTCGCTGTAATTTTTAAACGGAACATTGATAATCCAATT
Source organism: Lepisma saccharinum (assembly GCA_022664845.1). NCBI lineage: Eukaryota > Metazoa > Arthropoda > Insecta > Zygentoma > Lepismatidae > Lepisma > Lepisma saccharinum. The sequence continues at coordinate 10,144 of JAGDQP010003356.1, forward strand.
AGGATGCTCACTACTGAAGCCTGACGGTAGCTTATATGCACAGGCAAAACACAGGAGTAGGATTCACCTTACTTGTTTTAAGTCATACGGTAATGTCGCATTCCTTCGGGGAACCCAGTGTTTTGCTAGGCTTTAAATTATCCCATCGAGCTCCATTGAACGGAGTGGTTCGGAGCCCACTTACCAAGAACTGTAGGTTCCATCGTATTAGAAGCTTATTAGCTCGTTCAGAACGTTAATGGGAATTCACTCACTCAATAGGCTTCAGAGGGACTTTGAAGATGAGTGAATGCAAAGAGGTGTTTTAAGAGAAGGATGTGTTGCTGTTTCGACTTCAACTCTCTCAACCCACTTAAATTGGTACCTTGATTTCTTACTTTCGGCAGCCTAATGGAAATTTATCTGCTGAACATAGATAGTAAATGTCCTGATATCATCTCTGTAGCGGCTAGTACTCAAGTGTGTTCTTGCATTCTCTAGAAAAGAGTTTTAAAAATGTGCATGTTGACGAATCATCTTTATTACAGAGCAGAGCGGAAACGGGTCACCTGGTCAAATTCTGGACCGAATCACTGGGTCTATGCTTGGGAGCCGGCCTGACCCGATGACTCAATTTAGACCCGATGACCCTGAGTACGAAGCAAAGTTTCAATTATTTCCTCGCATTTGAACAGGTTTTCCAGAGATAACCGGGACCCGGGGTGTTATCCTCAGAGTACAAAAAAGACGCCGCCGAAAATTCCCAGTTCATTATAGTTCCTAGGCCGGTTCCACCAAAGTGGCGCGGTTTCAGTTCTGTTATAGAGCATTGTCAGTTGAGGACCTTCCTAGGAAAGGTTCATGAAATCCTATGTCATGGTAGCACTGTTTTGTCTTCGATCAATGTATCTATCATATTGATTTCTCGCAATCAGCATCGCACATTAGGTGAGACAGTGAGGAATTTTGATACCATATAGATTTAAAAAATAACTTAATCCAACAAGTATATATACAGTTTCTGAATTCTTATAGCTATAACTTCATATTTCTCGTTTTAATGTATTTGCTAAATACACTGAACTGTTCTTACATTACAAATTCACTCTTTACTTATAGTAACTTAAACAGTGGCGTATCACCCCATTTCTAATAAAATATTAATATTTTTAACACGTCTTTTTAATATTTTTATAACATTCCTATTATATCTTATAATTTTTATAACCTATATTATAAACGTGTAAAAGTATTTTGTACGAGTCTAGACCTTTCCAACTACACCTCAACCACCTCTCTGCATCTTACTGTAGTCCGAGTGCCTCCGGCAACATCTGTCTGGGCTGGGGGGGGGACCTCCTAGTTCGTTATGCCAAACTTTCCCCTACATATCGACTGTTCTAAAATACTCTATTATCTTGATGGAATGAATAAAACCGAGTGAAAAGTATAGTTTGAGGTTCTTGTAAACGCTGCACAATTGTTCCCGATACTAACTTTATGGCATCTCCGATTAACGAAATTGCTAGCATTGAACCGAGCAAGCTCGTGCCGAATGACATAACAAATTCCGTTGAATTTACGTAGTTGTATGTGTACAGTCACAGAAAATGTATTTCGGAAACAATGAGTTTAGTTTTCTTCTATGTAACTTATATTTATGGTCAAGACACTCAGCTATGTATAATCCATGACAGGTAGGGATGGTACCAAGACCGCGACTGGTCTCGATCTCATGTTGATTTCGAGTCCAAGACCGATACTAAGATTCGAGACGAGACTGAAACATCATGCGTCGAGATTGGCTTGAGACAAGATCAAGACCGAGACGTATTCAGCAAGACGAGACCGAGACTTGCCTCTGGAGACTTGGTGAGTGTCGATAATATTAATTTAAGTTTGTGTTGATGACGTTTTATACCTGAAGAAGTCTTGTGACAACTACAAGCTTCCTTTTCATAAATTTTATTTAACTTGTTATATTGTAGCTTAAGAAAGTTATGAATGCCAAACTATATCCTTATCAGCAATGATAGAAATGTGTTAGAGATTGATTCAGGGACGGATAAATTCAGAAATCTATTTTATTCTTCATATTTCCACCTCCATGCTTTTTCCCTGATGCTGATAGCTTTCACTTTTGTTAACACTCTTCGTTATTTGAACCTCTACTAGACGGATCGCGTAAAGATTGCAAAACACATCTCAAGAAGTCGAACTGTCTAAATTGAAAGATAAGTCTTTGGTTACGTCTTACGTCATTTACCTATATTTAAAAAACAGATTCAAAGTTTTCTGAAATATTGGTCAGCACCTTAGAGCTGTTGGAGACAATCTAATCTTCTTCTTTTTTAAATATATATATATATATATATATTTATATCCAGAGTGAACTGTGCACAAACTATCACGTAGATACACCTGTACATTTGATAAAAACAGTATTGCTTTTATTTATTTTTTAAATGTACATAGTGTACCTTAGATACAGTAAAGTTTAATTTAACTATTAAGTTGAGATGCTCTGCCAGGATAGTTAGAATGACATTTTAATCTGATAATACAGCTTATTTGAAATACCATGTGCTTATTTCAGTTTATTTTATACGTAATACGCTGTTGTATCCATTCTATTTGACGGTAGCGTCTACTGAAAACACACTTCACTCCTTTCTTTTGCCTTTAATGTACGCAAGAGCTGTAATCCATACCTATGAACACGTGACTTGGTTCTTTCAAGTAGTCAAGAGCAGTTTTTTTTAAACAACTTAATTAGTGTGATGTTCGGTAAATGATATTTTCATTTTTAAATTATCTTTTGTATTTGATTTTTATCCTTGAGCCAAAGCTGGAAATAAGTAAACGATTTTGTCACAAATTGTACGGACATTTATATTTACAAATCTATCTGGTAGAATTTTTCAACTAGGCTAAAATGTAAATATGTTCATTACAAACTTTACTTTAGTTCGTAGGGGTTCGTGGTGTCATCAAATCTTGCAACGTTAATTTAACTCATTTCTCGGTGTCATACAATGATGAAATTTTGCATAGCTACGTAAGTCGGTTGACAATACAATATTCCATTGTTACTTTCATATATTTCTATATATTTATATATTTTAATATGGACTTCTTTATCCTAAAATAAATACTGTAACGATGTTGCGTTTGATTGGTTGCAGAACACTTTAGGATATCGGTCACAAAACATTAGCTTGAGAAAAAGTATCCGAACACCGAAATAACTCGGGAAAAACTATAAATAATCTTTTTAAAGGCATAAATTTCCTAAACAATTCCTACTAAAACGTAAAAAAATATTTAAAATATTTTTAAACACATACTTTTCTTAAACAATTTTACTTAAAAAGTAAAATATAATTTTTTTATGCATGGCTAAAAAGAGAAGCATAGGGAACGCTCTCATACAGTCACTTTATAAATTCTTCAATTGGCGCAACTCATGCTTTTAGTCATGCTTAACAAAATTATGTTTTAGTTTTTAGTACGAATTGTTTAAGAAAAGTGTTTTTAATTTGTTTTTTAAATTACATTTTAATCTACGTTATTCAGTTATTAAGTATTTAGAATTTAGAAATCGCAAAACATGGATATTACCATACCAATTTTGTAACTTGTGGTATAACATAGATCGGTTTCCATAACAGAAATGTTTGCTAATTAAAGTTTCTTCATTACTTTAAAATGGTGATATTTTTATCTCTGTTCCAGAATATAATTTCTAATCTAAATTCCAAACTGAAAATGTAAAAAAAAAAATGCTAATATCATATTACTATTCATGTTTTTGTATGATCGGAAAGCCTACGTATTCATTTGAAGTGAATCAAGACACGGCAATTTTTTTTAAGTCTATGAATCGTTTCTTTCGAGACTCTCGAGACGAGACCAAGACAAGACCGCGACCAACGTGTCGAAACTGAGACTAAGTTTACAATCGAGACCGAGACCAAGACCAAGACCGGAATTTTCAAGTGGAGACGAGACCAAGACCAAGACCGGAATTTTCAAGTGGAGACGAGACCAAGACCAAGACCGTCCTCATGAATTCAAGATGAGAACGAGACTGATGTTAGTCTCGTCTCGTTTCGATAGCATCCTTAATGGCAGATCTGAGGGACTGGAACTGATAGGCTCAGGTCTATATACTGTAGCTCATAAATATAACTTAAATAAAAACTAATTGCATGGTCTCGAATACCTTTTTGGTGACTGTAGGAGACTTAATAAGTACTTGAAGATAAATACAATTAAAGTAAAAAAAAAATATTTCTAACATAGGGTAAGCTATTAACAAATGTATAGAAGGTCAACTTACCATGTCCATGGTTCTTATTCGTCCCACTTGCGCTGTCAAAGCATTGGAGGAAGACCCAAATGGAAACAGAAAAGCATATGAGGCAAGACAGACGGCTGGTGAGATCAATTTCATTGGGTGAGTACACACTACTTCTGCCTATAAGCAAACAGGTTACATAAATATGTACCAGAAGACTTTATAGATGTTATTAGGCGTGTTTCGGCCTCCCCCGGCTGATATTCAAACCATCCTTTCGTTACAATTTGGTAGTATATACAATAAGAAACGAGGGTATCAGAAAGCATTACACAGATAACTTAAAAATGCATGTGGTAATAAGCTAATCGGATAGAAGTAAGGGGTAATAAACTATACATTTTTAGTAGTAAAGGGTGCAAATTATGGCAGTCAAATCGGTAGCCTGCCTGCATGTTGAATATTGAATCAGATTAAAGTGTACCTATGTATACAAAGGTAGCCACACAGATAGTGTTTGCAGTTATTCTATAACACCACTTTTCTCAGCAAATTCACTCTCACTTACTTATTAATACTAAATCAAATTTGTAGCAGTGGCAGATACAGCAAAAGGGCGAATATTCTGGATCCGCCACTGGTTTATAGTTCTAAAATGCACATATATTGGGTTCAATCCCAGCGGCCGACCATCCTGATTGTGGTTTCTCAAGAGCTTTCCCTCAGTTATATCATGCAAATGCCGGGATGCCACCTTTAACTTAGGTCTTGGCCGACACCTTCCAGCATCCTTGCTCCCATATCGCGGCCTGAGCCTTTGATGCCTAAAGACCATAGATACAATTCACTTCAATGCAGACATATATTTAAATTTAGCTACACTGATGTTGGGAAGCTTCCTCGATCATTCAAACCACAATATTTATTTTCCTCTCAAAGTTAAGGAAAACAAATTCTGTCGGTTGCGACTATAGAAAGGATGTCAAGTGGTCACCGAGGAAATCTTTGGTATTGCCATCTTAAAGTAGGATCAATGAAATAAATATATTTAAACGATAGGTTTCCGGGTGATGAAGGTATTTGTACTTTACATGTCATTGAGCGAATAGAAGGAGTTAAGCCCCCCATCAATAAATGAAAATCTTCTAGGTCCCTCTCATCATTGTAAAATATGTTTTAGTTTTCGAGGCAGAATGAAAACAGATGATTTCCGATGTTTCTAAAACTTTTTTGTTTTACGCAATGACTTGATTTCTTGGCGAAAGAAAAAGACATAGACGTTTCTCATTGCTTCCAGAACTCTTTCGTAGAAAAGGTAAGAGCGTGAAATATGAAGATTTTCTTTGGTGTTTACATTGCGCAAGTACATGTAATTATCTTAGTTTAGCGATAATATTAATACAAATTAACATTTTATATTTCAAACTTCGTCAATCCATATTTGCTAAAGCTTTTTAAAGCAATAACAATTTGTAATATTTTATTTCAAGAAAGATGTGTTACAACTTCTTGTAAATCTCTGGCATGAGGGTCAACTTTTGAATAGTTTTGTACACTTTAAATGTGAAGAAGCGGTTGCGTATTTCTTTCAAGTTATCTTACGGTTCAGAGTTTCTAAGTGAGAGGTAAAAGATAGTTTAGGATAGATCCTCTTGCCTTAACCAAGAAAACATAGTACAAGTGTTACACTGTAGTGATCAAAAGTATGTATCATTTTAACAAATGCAGAGTGTAAAAATAGTGCATAAAAGTGGATCAAATACTTCACCTTCCGAGAGATATGATAAACACCCGACGCAAACGTAAGATATTTTCAAACTCATTTCAAGAGACTGGAAATAAAGTGATTTAGCTCACACACTATAGGAATACGGTGAATAAATTTGGATATACAGATGATACTGGCAATACAACTAAATGTCGTGAGCCTTTTCTATCGTTATAGAGTTAAGCAATAATTTTTGGCAACCATTTTCGTTTGAACATAAAAACGTAAAATATAAAAAGGGCGATACAGGTGGGCAAAACACATTCGGAGCCCCAAAGAAAGAAACTAGTCGTGTTTTACATTGATCAATGAAGAAGGCTAAACTCTGTCTTCAGAATGTGTCGCACAAAAATTACAGGGTAGTCAGTTATGTGGTTAGTACGTTTACTTCTGCGCACGGATTCGATCCCACATCCAACTTTAACAAAATTGTAGGTCCGTTTAGGATAGAAATGCAGAGGTTGTTGAACGAGATGGAAGGCTGCCGACCAAACTATCAGCTTATTTAATAAGTAATGACGTATTTTTGCACCGCAAGGAAACTAACGATAACTTACCTAGAACACTACCGTTAGTCAGGAAAATAGTCTCTATCGAACTCCACAATACTCTGCCACCTGTCAACCATTTGTTCAATCCCCTGCCCTCTGAAAGAAGTCACCGGTTTTGGAGGCAAAGAACTGGGTCACTGTTCGTCGCACGTCATCCTCATTTTGCAGTGTTTTCCCGGAAACGTAGTTTTGTTGGCTGCGAAAAGTACATTAGGCTGTTGGTGCAAGATCTGATGATAACGCCGGTTGAGGAAGTTTCTCCCAGCCACATTCCTCGATCTTTGCACAGGACTTTCTTGCCGTTTGTGTGCGCGCATTATCACCGTGGCTGAGCACAGTCTTGCAGTTAAAGAGAGCAGGACGTTTCACCAACAATGTAATCAGTAGACGTTCGTAATATACGGCATTGATGTTTCGTGCCGCTGCGCTGGCTGGATCCCTGGGGAAATTCATACAGAATGACATGCCGTATGTGGTCCTCCGACACGGCCATGATCAAACCCAAACCACACTTCAAAAACGTGGAGTCGACAGTTCTCCTTCTATACACTGCTGCATAATCAAGTGCCCTTTATGACTCTGCGATGTCACGTGCCGTCTACTTCAATATTTGCTCGTCAGATGGCGTCATTGCAGCTGTCATCGTACATACGACATTACTTAACTCTATAATCTATTTAATTGTGTTGTAGCTTGTGCTAATCAGTAGCGAGTGGTCAGATACGCTTGGGTGTTTTGTTTGGCTGAATGTGTAGTTTGCGAGAAAGCACGGTGTAGCTGAAATAGAAAGTAGTAAACCATAGAAAAATTGATTTTACAAATGGTTAGTTCGTGGATCAAACGTGGATTAACCATTTAACATCGAATACTGCATTCTCATTTTTCATATTGAGCGTAATTTTAACGTTTCGACATTAGACATTATCCTTCGTGGGTGATCAGTTGCAGCGAAGCGAAGGAAACAAACTGTTTTTCTTGCACTGTCCTACGTAACGACTAGCGAGGGAGGCGACCCAAGCAAGTGAACGCCAAACGAACATTTTCTTCTCAATCGCTCTAGTCGCTGACAGTTCGATAGAAGAAAAATATTCAGGCATTGTCCTGAGTGGACGATCCGTTGTGAGAAGCGAAAGAAACAAACTGTGCTTTTCTATTATACTTTCCTTCGTAACGAGTAGGGAACAAACTCGAAGCGAACAGAGGTTTTGTTCCAATCGCTCTAGTCGCTGGAAGTTCACTAGAAGAAAAAAGACTCATTTCTGCATAACTACATACTGCCTCGCTAGAATCGCTCGCTTCATTCACCTCGCCCACGCAAGACACAAATACCGCTTCGCTCAGATTGCTACAACTTCGCTTAGCTCGCAACTTCACCCAAGCAGGGGATCTTACTAACCAAATCTAGGTGAAATAATAAGTTGCCTTCACGCAAAGACGACTTGTTTGGGCACAACATAAACACTATTCTGTTCCGCAGTTTAGAAAAGATCTTTTTTAAGTAATTGGACAAAAAACCCTTTTTGTTCTAAACCTTGTACCTGCCACCAAAGTCAGCTAGCAGAATCGATCCGAGGCGTCGCTGTGAATCTACACATTGGAAACTATTCCATATATTCGTATAGTCTGAATATGGCCTCGCACTTCTTATTTGTCTTTTCCTGAAAACTGAAGCTTTAACACGAAGGGATAATAAAAGTATTTCATAACAACTATACTCTTTAACTACTAGATTTATCACGTAAAGTTTCCAGAATATCATAAGTAACATTCTTAGGGTAAAGTAAGGAGAGATGTCGCATGAGGAGAGTTGCTGCACTTTAGTATCTCTGAAACTATCCATCAGATGGCAGCACCAATCTGTAAGTACGTGGGACCAAACTTAGTGAAACGATGCCATATAACCAAGGAACACTAACTTGCAAAAAGTAATCGAGAGAACAACTAATGCTCCAAATGCTATAAAGACCGAGAGGGGAAATTTAGACGAACGTAAACGGGACTGTATATTTTAAGTACGAATTGGAAACAGATCGTAACAAAATGACAAGTACAGCATTTTTCGACTCAGTTACCCGTAATTCACAGACTATCGTGAAGGCATGACGAGAGCAAAAATGAGATTCGACATTTCTCCCATATATTGAGGAAAGATATACCACTTTTAATGAGGAGAGATGACCAAGGTTGCTACATCTCAGAAGTGAAAACCGGGGACGCTACTAATTCAAGAAAGTCTTTCAAATATACAAAATGGAAAAACAAGGGTTAATATCCTTTATACTCTGATAACTGATAGCAGTTTCTTTTTACTTTATTTTCAATAAATGTTTATGTCTTGCACTCCTTGTCCAGCTGTACCAATGCTTTGCGGACGGTACGGTGGGGAGTGAATTAGTCTAATATTAGGTTAGATGCACCAATTTGAAGATTCGCATGATCTGAACAGAGGGCCATTGTCCTAATAGTATGGTATCAGGTACTCCTACAACACTTTAATTCATATACATGCATTAGATGATTGTCATAATTAACTAAATAACTAAATAAATAAAAATAAAACTAGAAAACAATCTAAGTAAGGTACTTGTTCTATACTGTTATATGGTCTGTTGTTATATATTGAAGTATTTTCTCCGCTCATATCGTCCTGGGTTCGTGCGTAGGAGTACTGATCGCATAAGAAAGGAAAATATTCCCTGCTCACAGAAGTAACGGACACATATGCTCATTGTTGCATAAAAAAGAAAAGTAAAAACTTTTATCAATACAACATTTCTTGCACCTTGAAGTTTTTATTTTATTAAAAATTAACAAGATTTTTTATTGTTGTGTTTCCGGTTTCAATAAACAAAGTATACTTGGCTTCTTGGCATTGTTATGATCAGCCGAACAGTACCAAGAAATTAAGTCAATGGTTCAAATAACTCGAAAGATGCAGATGGAAACAAAGAGCAATATCAATAGCAATGACCATTGAAGTTTATCCTTGTTCCAATGAAACAGAAGTTACGATTAATTTAAAGGTACGGTAGTTGAATTGTAAACTTTATTAATTAAATCCATGTTCTACACAGTAAAAAAAATATCTGTGTTAATTGAACATAATGCGGTGTCCTAGCGTAACTACCACTTATTGTGTTAAATCAACACAACACCCGGTGTTGATTTCGATACTGGAAGAGAAAAGTTACAGCTGCAGCAAGATTTGAACATGGGTTGTTTAGTTAGAAGTCCAGTATAATACCGTCTGGGCAAAATCGCCAGACAGAAAAAAAACACTAGATTCAAACAGTATAGAGGATAAAAAAATGTTGCTGAACCCCAAACACAAACAAAGTTCCTCTCACGACTTATGCCATGTTTTAATCACTTTTCTATTGGTTAATTAGGGATTACAATTCCCATTCATTAAGAATATGTTCCATTTCTATGAAAGCAAACGCATTTGACATGTTACGATAAGAAAGCAGTAATGTTGCTCAAATGTTTGGCTGTCGCCTTCTTCTTTGCTTTCATAGAAATGGAATATTCTCAATGAATGGGAATTCTGGTTCCCAATTGACAAATAGGAAATGATTAAACCATGGGATAAGTCGTGCAAGCAACTTAGTTTGCTTTCGGGGTTCAGCAATATCTATTTGATTCCCTACACGGATTGAATTTATAGTGTAGGCGTTAATTCAAATGTTGTTCAATAAATATCGTTTTGCATCTAGTGTTTTATCTGCCTAACAATTTAGCCAAGTCGGTCAGATAATCGATGTTTAACTGAGCAACCCATGTTCAAATCTCGCTGCAACCGTAACTTTTCTCCCAGTACCGAAATCAACACCGGGTGTTGTGTTGATTTAACTCACAAAAAGTGGTAGTCACCGCATTGTGTTGAATTAAGACAGCTATTTTTTTACTGTGTTTGTATGCAAGATCTTTTAAAAACATTTTTGAGTTGCAGTACTCATAAATAGAAGAGAATGCATTCGTGTTAAAACAACGGGAAAAATATTTTTCCTTCCTTTCTTCTTCGCTGAAAACCGGTACATGAATGCGTCCTGATAACTAATTTCGGGACACCGGAACGCAGACCTAAATTCCGGTGCAATCCCAGATTTTCCGGGACGATTAGCATCGCTTGAGATGCCGCATGAATCGAAGAAACTAGAAGAGAATTGGCATATTTATATTCAGTCCAGACACTCCTAACCTTGCGATTAATATCAAGAAAATTGAAATTGAGAATATACAGAACGCTTATTCAACCGATAATACTTCACAGTTGCGAAAGTTGGAGTACGACCCTAGCAGATGAACATAAATTACGAGCGTTTGAAAATAAAGATTTAAAAAAAGATATACGGGACGAGATGGCTGGAGACTGAATAACGAAGAATTTCACGGACTTTACGACTCATCCAATGTTGTAAAGATAATGAAATCGTGACGACTAAGGTGGGCAGGACGCTCGGATGACGAAAACCGAAGATTATATTATATCCCGGTTGAAAGGCTGGGTGGAAGGAGACCATTGGGAACACCGATACGTCGTTGGAAGGACAATATTAGAAGTGATCTTCGAGAAGTAGATGCTCAGGTTAGAGTCCTATGGAGAACGTTTGTTACTGTTGCGATGAACTTTCGAGTTCCGTAAGCCATGGAGTAAGTAAGAAATATAGGCGAGTAGAATAATAGTAGCTGGAGCCCCAGGAATACTTCCTAGACGTAAAAATGCTATCATCCAATACTATCCCAGGAAATTTGATGCTGCCTTTTAGGAAAGCAACATAAATAATGCAAATGCGTCGAACACATGTACAAATTTATGTCGTGAAAGAAGCAGTTATTATAGGGTGTGGGGAAGGGTTTTATGAAGTATATGGCAATAGTATGAAAATACGAGGGGTGCACGAAAAGCCATTTGACAAGCAAGCAAAACATATCTCCTGGCGCTATCGTCCGTCGGGGAAGGGTAGTCTTTTGTAGGCTATGTGAAAGGACAAGAAGGCGATACCGAACTGTAGGCAATGTTGGACAGGAGTTGCTAGCAGAAACGTTCCAACAGGACGCCTGTGAAAAATACTTTCACACTCCATCGACAGTGGATTTGATTGGGTACAACAACTGCGGCAAGTGATTGCTTTAAATTTGTGTAATCTACAATATCATGTGCATTAACTGTGGTACAGAACATGTACGGCAAAAATCGGAATAAAGTTGCTACGGTATCTCACCAGTATGATGCGGCATATCTTCTTCAGCCGTTTTGGTGAGCTCGAAAATGGTCCTTCTAGATTTTCTTCCTTTTCGTTAATGCGTTATTAAGAAGCATTATATCCCTTTTATATTAAAGATTATGTATCTGACTATTACTACAATACGGCTCTTCAGCAATTTCGGTTCTATTATTTTCTCTACAATCATTTTTAAAAAATGCGGCATATCTCCTTCCTTTCCCATATTAAATTTAACGTCTATAATCTAACAAAATGCTTAATAATAACTTACCACTTCTTTCAACATTGGCATAAGCAAGATGACCATAGTTGTATTTAACATGAATTGTGTTGCGATTGCGCTGATAATACATACTAGAGCTACAACTGTTGATTCATCAAGTTCCTTCAAGTCCTCAATAGCTCTTTTAATACTATCTGCAAGACCAGATTTGATTATTCCATCAGCAATTGCATACCCAGACCCTACAAAGAAAAAGTATAAATATGAGGGAGGATGTCGATAAACCGGAGTGATTAGCAGCAGTGAACATACTTGTATATTCATGAAGTCATTAGGAAAGAAGCGGCAACTTCTCATAGCGTTACCAAGTACACATTGTCACTGTACGTTACATGATAGTGTCATCTATACCGAACACCGTATAATGGCGTCTTCTAGTAAACCCCATCAACTTGGTCGTTTCCTCACCAGATAATAGCACAACAAACCAACTGTCACCCATTTCAGAGTGTCCAGTAAGTGGTAACAAAAAGCCCTTACTTTTTCCGGTTTTCCAGACTAAAATCCATTTTTTTTTCTGATGTTCACCGACACACTTATTCAAGGGAAAAGAAAAGAATGAAGCTTAATACCTTCCACGCGCAATCGCAAGTCCAACATATGAAATAGGTTTGATTGGCTTAACAGCATGGGGTGACTGACGGATTAGCTTGAACACAAATACCTGCAAATCCCCCTTCTCTGATTCTCACCATGGGCAGGAACATTCCCAAATAGAGCAGAAGACGGACAAATCTTATTGTTCCCTGTCTTTTCTCTTATTTAAAGAAAATTCCCTGCTTCTTCCATAACTTTCTCTGTCTTTTGCAGGTTGATCAGTTTTCAGCACCGCTGGACACCCTTCATCTATACGACAACGGGAAAACAATTAAATATGGAAGGCTAATTAACGTTATTCACGATTCTCTAGATCAGTGTTTCAAAGTGCGTTTCTTCTCAGGAAGTCCCAAAAATGCTTGATAAAACTTTGGATACCCCCGGCTGCCTGGATCATAATTTAATCTTGTCTAGAGTTAGCATGTGATAGCATGCCTTCCACATGTGATAGCATTCAATTAGTTTCACAATTTTTCACTTGTTAATTTTCTTATACTATTTACATATGTGCCTTTTCCAGCCATTATTCATTTTCCCGTTCCCTTCGATATTCTGATTCGTGTCCCCGATGGTACGAGTACCACTTGTTGGGAAACACTGCTCCAGACTAATCAGAAGCTTTTTAACTCTGAACCCATTGAAAAGTTTCAAGACTAATCCTATGTGGGAAATAACACACCTGAATTATAGTCTGTCAAGATTTAAAGAATAAAAAGGTTGTCTTACACGTGACGTTTTAAAGTTTCCACGGTTGTTAAAATGAGAGGATAAGCCAAAATTAAAATAGCCTAAATCCGAACGTAACAATGTTATTCTGCCTTCTTGATGTACACAGTCAGGATTTAAAAGAGTGGTTGGTAAAAGCCTAAAATGAAGGTGAGCAGGTTGCAAATCCGATGTAATATAACTATTAGCTCGAGGTAAAATTACATTAGACTTCGCCCAGTTTCTCAACTTGGAATTTTCGTGAACACAACGAATTAAAATGAAAGAAAAAACATCCAAAATTTATTTTACCTCCATACATACAGGGGGCGAAACGGAACGAGGTCAGATGCAGCATTCAATACGCAATCTGCTTTAATCCTACGTTGCGTTTGGATTCCTGAGTTCATACACGAGAACAGACGAGAACTATGGTGCAAAACAATAATAACAATTTTATTTGCAATTCGAAAAGCTGAACACACTAGAAAAAAAAGTTCTCTCTCTTGCTGTAAACATCTACAAAATTAATTACAACAGATTCCAAAAGAGGAATGAATGACTTTCGTGTCAAAGTCATAGATTAAATTTACGAATCAAATTTTCGCTTCTATAATATCAACAGTTTCTGTGAATGCAAACTAAAAAGAATCAAACATTGGAACATGAAAACTACCTAGCTTTCCATACTTTACATCGTTAAACATTCCGACATTTTCTTACCGAACAAAGAATTTACCGTCAAGTTACTAATACAGGATCATTAAATACAATAACTTACCCAATGACTGATACAACAAAACATCGTGGCTCAGGCTACTGTGAGTTTGATTAATACTTCGCGATCTCACTCACACACTCAAGGCTGCTGCAAATCGAGGAAAGAATTAGCCAGAAACTAACAGGAAGAACACTTTCCAAGAAAAAATTGACACTGCAATCCTTCATTCACAGACATTTACGATCCAAATATCAAACATCTAAATCCGGAACCTCACAATCCCCATAACTTCAATTTTTTAAACATGGAAAATTAACACAAAACCTTCATAACAAAGATCTGTTACTTTACACTCAACTGGCGTAACACATGTAGATCGTCATGGTCATCCATGGAACTTCAAAGTAACCAATACAACTAAGTCACACTATATAAGAACCAATAGGTAATATGATAGTACCCTATCGTAGGTAATAAATGAAATATGCTCTAAGAACTTAATACTCAGATACATTGTAATCCAATAATCTCATTTCCTTCTTCTCAGAAAACTTAAAAAATAGAACTCATATCATTGCACCGAGGTTTTTATATTTTTGAGGTACTTAATTAATACGACCAAATTGACGATGGTAGGTTGTGGGTGTGAAGAACGCCTGGCGAACATCTATCAGCCTCTATAATGCCAACTGTGAAATGTGGTAGTTTCACCTGAGAGGGCTTGGCCCCCTTTCTCCTTTACATGACAATGTCACTACACATGGTTACGTTGACACTTAGAGCACTTTCCTGCTATACCATTTAAGACCAGTTTGAGAATGACCACTGTGTCTTTCAACCCGACCGAACACCCGTCCACACTGCAGGGGTTGTGCGAGACTGGTTTGACAACAACAATGTCCCACTAATGGATTGATCTGCTCAGTACTGACTTGAATCCGATAGAACATCCCTGAGATGTTTCGGATTGCTGACTTCGTGATAGAACAGAGCGACCCACATCGATTCCTTTCCTCATTTTGGGGCTCTGCGAGGAATGGGCTGTCATTCCCCAGGAAACCTTCCGATACCTGACTGAAAGTATGTCTCCGAGAGTGCAGGCTGTCACCAAGATAAAGGGTGGGCCAACACCATATTGACTGCCAGTGTCGGTCTATGTAAATTCAAGCATATACTACAAATAGTATTTGAAGTAATGAGGTGAGTATACCATGAACTATGCTGGGTATTCCTGCGTATTTCATAATTTTTAGATGAGTATACGGTAATGTCTAAGACACTGAGGTGGGTATACGCCGTATATCCTCCATTACATCCCTGGAGCTACATAAGTGGTATGATGCACGTGGTGAAGCATTAAATTAACATTAAGTTCTGTGTTAACCCAGTGAAATCACCTACGCAAACGTGGAACATGATGTAGCCAACCTATTATCGAAAGTCTGCGTGTTTGAATGGCACAAGAGGTTTCGAAAGGACAGGATTTCATTTGAAGATTACCCATAATTAGCCCGGTGTTTGACATCATACACCGCTGAAAACGTGGAACGAGCTACGAACTTACTTCGAGACGGGCGCCTTGTTATGGTTTGCATTATATCAGATGTTCCGAACTTGAATAAGTGTGTGTGTCATCAAATCTTACGCGATAACTTAAGGAAACAGAAGCGTAATGAAAAACTCGTCCCTCACACAGTGACAGAGAAACAGAAGCAAGCCAGAAGTATAATACAAACAAACAATTTCAATGATGACCGGGAACGCGGCTGTTAATCTCCAGAGCACCAATACAACGACGAAAATATATTAACAATAGTAATAACAAATGGAAATAGTCTCACATCCGCACAAAAAATAAAACAAAAATACTTCCGGAGGTCAGCAAATGCCTCCACCTTTGGAAAAGCTATTCTGAAAAAAATTAAGAGTACAGGAAAAGAAGGGGGTGTTAATTTAAAAAAATAAGTTTGCGCTCCTAAAAAATACTGAACAATTCAAATGAATTGAATTTTATTTAAGGCCCTTAGGCAATTTTGGCTCAGGTCGTATGGGTGAGAGGATTGGTGAAATGAAGAAAGTAGGAGGAAAGGGGGAACCCCGAGAAAAGCCATGCATACGGTGTTTGTCCACCACAAAGCCCATATGAGCTGGAATCGGACCGACGACACCAAGCACTAGAAGGGAGCGCTCTACCACTGAGCCACCACGGTCCAATAGTAAACAATAACAGCTAGCCGTTTGAAAAGTTCCAATCCGAAAGCACAAATAATATGCATACCTTATAACGGTATTTAGAATGAGAGTAAATAGGAGAATCAGACTTTAAGATGTATTTGATAAGAAATCACCTTTCATGGACCCTATGTGATGATCCGTACTGGTATATGCTTATTTCCATGTACCCCTCACAAACGAAGGTATTGACTGGTTCAAGCTACAGGAACAAGATCAACTCAAATTGAGTCCAGAGAGAGTCACTGGGTCAATATTGGATCAGTTGAGTCAAGATTCGATCATCGGATCTCTGGGTAGGTCACCTATGTCCAGGTCAGGCCGTGTCACCGGCTCATGAAAAGTAGTTCTGTTTCAGGTCTGGTTTATAGATAGCGTAGGGAGTTACCTGGACAAAACCAATGACCATTAGTTCATGGGTAAAATATTATATTTTTTACATCAGTTCTGGAATTTTCTGAGAAAGCTTCCTTAGTATAAATGAGTTTCTACTCTACTTACCCATCAGTAATAGAACTCCCCAAGGCATCTTATTGTGGAGAAGAGGCCATGTCAACACAGCTTTCCATCCTAGGAAGTATCCCTCTGCAATGATAAAGGATAAATTGTTATTTGTTCTTCAAATGAAAAAGCAAATAGGTAGTATACATCAAGGACATAACAACAGTTTCGTGCTTGTGAAAATCTTAAAAGGCATTAAAATATGTTTACTACTTCATGACAATATTTTCAAGAGACGGGATAAGACCGACAGCTTCAAGTCTCGTCTCGTTTTGTGGGCAGTATGAAAAATTCTCTGGTTTTAACCAAGCTTCGAATTGAGATCCTCGGTTTCATTTTTTTTTTCAACATTGCGTTGCAAATACTGCTCATTGCCTGCTACGTGTATTCAAATGTATACATACGGTGACATAAAATAGATTATGAGACTCAAGTAGAGACATCTGTTGAGCTTTTATATAAAGAGATCAGTTCTTATCTGTGTTTGCCTTGTGTGATTGATCCGAACTTGGCCGTGTTTGTTGTACAAGGGACACAAAAATGTTGAACATAATCCACGGTAAGCTCAATTGCTAGGGGCGCTGTAACTACTCTCTGCCTAGTTACCCCTAAAGAAACATGGTTTGTACCAAACCTATCAAGGGTGAATTATAAAGCATAAAAAGCACAGAACTGGATGGTGGGAATATTTAATAATAACTGCCATCAAACATATAATATTTGCAGTAATTACATTGGTTAAAGGAAGTATCACAAGACTGTTCTGGAATGAATATTAGGATGAGATGGTAGTTCGTGTCCACACTGAAAGTTTATTAAGTTTATAGTTATGCTTAACTGTGGATGCTATATAGACTGTATGCTTTGCTAATATTTTAAGTGCAGGTCATACTGATTGTCTCTGGTCGTTAATAAACACTAACACTTCATATGGTATCTCGATGTCTTACTTTACAAGTCTTGCAACTATCACCAAGCTTTTGTCATCTATGCGAAATTCTCCTCTGGAAGATTCTTAGGGTAATGAGGACGAATTAGTTCAGTTCTCTCTTTAGGTGTGCTGTCCAGTTCCAGCGTTGCCAGATCCTTCTCCAAAATAATGACTAGCTGGCCTAGCTTCTATACATCAACCTGTCAGGAACGTAGATGGGACACTTATGACGGGGTGCCGGTCACACACTTTACAGCTACATATACTGACATGTAATATTAAAATATAAGAAGAATTTCAATTTCGCACCTAATGGGTTTTACGCTCGTACACTACAAACTTGTATTTGTAATTGAATGAGACAGGAAAACGAATCCAGTTTCTGCTTTGGTTCTCTGTAAATTCGCCCTTCCTTTCCTTCACTCTTCCGTTTCTCAACCAAGATTTGATATAATTTTCTAAATTATATTTCTTGAAAGGTCTACTAGAAGCTTGGTGTCCCTTTTGTGGCAGATTTTACTAACATTCAGAGCGTTGTTTCCAAATGTGCAGGTGAGGTTCATGACGCTGAGTTCTTGTTCTCCTTTAGCTGAACGAACTACTAAGATATGGGTGATTCTGTATAGTAAAAGGAAAATTCCCATTTCCTACATTCTTACTATCCACAATTTTCCACATAGTCCATGATATTATTCATGGAAAGGTTTGAAATTTGACCTGTTTATTTATAGATGAATGTTTTGCTTCTTCCGCTACGGCGAAAGAGTCACGTCAAACCTATCGGTGGTAGGATCCAATATTGATAATGAACCTGACGTTTGCCTGTGATGATCTTTACTTTCCATTTTGCTAATGACGCCCTGGATTATCTAGTCTCTCAATAACCTCTTGAACATTTCATTCTTTTATAACGGAAGTTAGAGTTTCCTCAATTTCATAATTGTTTTTAGTTTCACTCACTAAATATGAAACCCTCAGAGACATTCTTCTCAGCTGTTCAGCTTTCCTAAGAAACAAGATGATATCTCCTTCAAAATATCTATAATTAAGGGATATCCACATTATAATAAATATCTTCCAAGCATTTTAGGTTACCTAACTCTGAGCATCATCCCTATATTTCCTTCTTACCCCCTGAAATGAAAGTATATTGCCAGATAAACTATTCGAACAGCGATTGTGGCTTTAACTGGAAATTCATTTCATCATAATCCATGCACAGGTTGTTGCGCCGCTGTGAATCTGAGATAGTTCACCTTAACATTGAAAACAATGGAATAAAATAAGTCAATTTTTGACTCAAACTTGTACAATGTATCGAATCGTTTATTCAGTTGATTTGAGAACCGGTGAATCGGTGCGTACCGCCTGAGTGTCACCATTGGTGTACGATGAGAACCACAAACTTTCCTCCAAAACACAATAGGTGCATTGCAGAAACTAAAGTTGTCTAAGAACGCACCGTGGTCTACTTGTATTACCACTGGAAAAATCGAGTGGTCTGAGATCTGGAAACTTCATAAGCTCCTCCGCGGGAACACATTAAGCCCCAGTTTAACAATCGACGGCTAATCTTGTGATCAGAACTAAGTTGACGCCAAGTCATATTTTGCTTACGCCGATTGGGCAAAATATGACTTTGCCTCAACTTAGCCCTGATCAGAAGCTTAGCCGTCGATTGTAAAACTGGGGGCAAATAATTCAAGAACTCGAAAACTGCTAATGTGAATATGTTTCATAAATATGGAAATTTCGAATGAGAAATAGGCGTGCTAATTAGACATATTCTAATACAAGAATAATATATTTCATTTTACTCACGTTCGTTCTTTTTAAGAAACGATAAGTCACGTGGAAAGATGAATAATAGTGTCATCACACCTGCTGCAACAGTAGCATCCAGGATTCTCCTACGAACAAGTGCAATAATTAGTATTATATAGTAGGTATTTTAATACACGCATACAAGTACAGTGAATTTCAATATTAACGTTAAAATACCAATCATTGATATTCTAAAAGAGAATTCAAACAATAGCAGTGACCAGAGAATGGAATTAATAAATAGACGTAGTGTCAGTTGAAAAATACCAGGTTGGCAAAACTGTGATAATTTAACGCCATCATATTTTAACTTCTAACTTCCATCCTATTAATTGAAATAAACTTGTAGCAACTTTGATTTACTCTATTGCAATGCTTGTGGTTTATCGAAAAATATTAATTTTATTTTTACCACTGTAAGAAGTTGTTTTTGAATACAAAAATTTGGCTCCCCTCAATCTCGGAAACGAAGATGTCGCCATAGATCGAGCTTGCGCAGTAATATCAACTTATCATTGGGAACCTAGCAACCATGCTTTCGGCAGTCCGCTATTATATTTCGTATGTGGTACAGTGTATTGTGACAGCTGTGTGCATGAAGTGGTGAAGTACAGTATGTGATTACATTTCTGAACGAAGAAGGGCCTAATGTTGCCGAAAATGAAATGTGTGATCCGAGTGTGAATAGCGATGTAGAATGCTGAGCAAAAAATCGTTCTTCTTCATGACAACGCTAGACCACACACTGCTGCCCTCATTCTCTAAACGATTCAGAAGTTCGGATGGGAATGTTTATCTCCATCAACCGTATAGGCCAGACCTCGCAATTAGTGATTATCACGTCTTTCTCCAATTCAAGAAGTGGGGTGCGTCTCAATGATGTGCAGAAACGGAGGTTTTAAAAACTGCAGTGTAGAACATCGTGAACTCCCAAGCGGCGAACTTCTATGCGGCTGGTACGAAAGCTTGCTCCACGGGGCCACAAGTGCTTGCTAAAAATGGTGACTATGTGGAAAAAATGAAGTGAGATGTATGTGTTTGTAGCCACTAATAAAGTGTTGCCATATTCCTTTTCTTATCAGCCCTTCCTTTTTAAATACACCTCGTATAATTAAAATATAATTATTGGGAGTGTCTTTTTATAAACATTAAACTGACTTGTTACCATAGGAGCTATGAAATATCTATTGATAATAGAAATAGCTATACGAAAAGACTGCTACAATATAGGCAAATGCACAAAGATCTTGTAACTAATTTAGTCAAAAGAAATTAGTTTCAAGTGAATAGGCAAAGGCTACTTTTGACGGTTATAACAGGGATTATTGTTTTTTAACTGGTTTCAAACGAAGCAACTTTCGTGTTCGCAGTTGCTAAGATGAATGTATCGACTTTAATAAAAGTTCTGTTGATTTGAAATAATCGTTGGATACGATTGAGCATTTCTTACCAGTAGTACTATTATCCATTGCTTCGAATATCACATAGCAAAAACTGCACTTTAACGTCATCCCTGAATAGCATCGCCTTTCAAAAACGCTAATTATACTTACTTGTTCGTTCGATATAACTGCTATAGAAAGGTACAGTTTTATACTATTAATACATTGCAGAATCCCTGAACAGACCAAGACAAAGTATCCTTCCAGTCGGTTTGTCAACTAAAGTATAAGTAGAGCTAAAATCTTGCATTTGCATTGTGTTAATATTTTAGAGGTGTTCAACTTATGAAAATAAAAATTTCCACACATGGATGATCCCATGTCAAATCACAATCTCGTTGGCCTGCTTTTTCGGATTTGAACGACATTTTGTGAAAATGTTAGGAACTAGGTTTTAAGTGGAGCTGAAAACATTTTCGTCTCAAGTCTCCTTATTTGGGAGATATTCTAAGTAATATATTGAGGACGTGTACCAAAAGTGGACCCGGGTCCCTAAAGCGGGCTGCCCCTGTATTCCAGCTCTAGATGGTGCTGTAGCCTGGCGGCAAGACATGGAGCTCATAGTTAACGTTATTGCAGCATGCAGCGCATGCGCTCATTTTGATTACTGTGTCTATTGTCTTCTAGTCAGTTAGTGAGTGATACTTGGGCTAGTGGAAAGTATTGTTACTCCCATGTTCCTGTGTTGTGCAGTAGTCACGTGAGAGGTAATCGTGCCAACTCGTATATATATATATATATACAAGTGGATATACGTATATTCCGAATTATAAAAGCTATCTTTTCAGGCAATTCGTAAATAATATACAGAAAAAAGGTGAGAAATAATTATCATTTAATACAAAAGCATTTGTGAGCCTAAAGTAAGCCCCCCATGCCGTTTCTAAAGAGGGCTCCCTACTTTGTTTTGTAGCAATCACGCTTCGGCGCTTGTTCAACCATCAACTTTCATCCGCTGGTAATGAACAATTATGAGACACCTCTGCTATAGAAACGACTGCTACAGATCAAGTTCCAGTGATACGAGAGGTGAACTCTGGGTGCTCTTTATGGGCACATGTAGATAGTGCTGTAGCCTACAGAGATCTTCGGATTTACAATTTCTTTTAGTAACATGTCTGTGATATGTATAACTTTCATTTTAGAATTTCATTAGTCACTTTCTTTGAAGTGGTTTGTTCTTTACGTATTTTCTAATTGCGTGTGCTTAACAATCAGAAAACATTTAATGTTATTTCATGGATATCCTCTAATAAAGCTTTCTTCACATTCAGAAAATATTGAATTTTATCCGCAGTCTTCCAGGTTTTGTTTTCCATCTGAAATCACTATGAATCATGTTGTTGCTTTCTTTGATTCTCCTTAATTCCAGTGGGGGGGGGGCTACTTTAGGAAGTTTTTTTTTCATATGTACATAATTTACAATATTTCTTTTTTTTAATATAAAAAACAAGATTTTCACAAATCATTTTGTTTTTTCTTGGAAGACGACATGCAAAGTAAGTACATGATGTATTGTCTAGTTTTGAGTTCTGTAACCGCGAGGGAGGAGACGTAGCGTGATCATGGGTGGTAAGATCCTTTTAATAGCCAATGCGAGGTAGGTAATAAGAGCGCGAGTTCTTGCTGATTGCTTGTGTACTTCCCTCTTCCCCCCCCCCCCGCGCATTAGCCAAGACTCCTCTCAGAGGTCTACAGAACTCGGAATTGCACAGTACTATTTCCAGCTTTCGTAGAATTTCTTTTCGCTTGCTGGATTCTTTGATATGGAACAAAATGGGGTCCTACTTTTGGTACACTTCCTCTGTATATATTTCTTGAAAATATTTATACATTCAAATGACGAATTCTACGAAAGAAGAAAAGCTGGAGAGCTCTGTGAACTTTCGTTGTAAACAAAAAAAACTCACTAAAATTTCGTAGAGGGTAAAATTTCAAAAGAAAATATAATGTTGACTTAATCTCGATTACTTGAAAATTTTAGAAAGTTGTACACACTAAATTCAAAGAGCGGAATTCCGCTCGAATTTAGCGGAATGTTTAATCTTTTGAGAGCGGGAAGATGGATTCACTCATTTAGAGTGGATTTTCATCGGTGAAAAGATGAAAAATTTCCGCCTCGATAAAAGATGAGATTTAATATAGATAATTTCGATGGAAACTTAGGGATAATATGTTTTTAGGTGAATACCCATCTATTCAGCTAAAGTTTTCATCCTTTGAACACGAGGATGAAATGTTATAATGTAAAAAAAATCCGCTCTAAGAAGATACAATATTCCGCTCTTTTGATTTAGGGTGTAGATAATGTAAAATTAAAATTCGTTCGGAGTTGTGTAGATATTTTGTGTACATTAAAATTTAGCGCGAATAATATTACGAATATGGAAGATACTTCGTTTGAAATTTACCTGTATTAACTCACAATTGGTATTCTTTTCTGCCATTGTCCTGTGAATGACGTCACAAACAAGGATGTCAGTTGACCAGATATGGAAGACCAGGTATGTGCCTTAAATCTTTACAACACATACTACACGACAGTTTCTAATTTCAAAATTGACTTTGGGCTCTCTACCTTAGTCATATTCTATTATTGAACCACGGACAGCATAGTGACTTCCTTTAGATGAAAGGGCATAAGAGAAAATAAATTATGATTTTAGCATTATTTCTACATGCTCATGTAGGGTCTAATATGTATCTGGATATATTAGTTTTCCATCAAATACCTCCTGATTCTTAGCGGTACACGTTTATGTATAGGGCTAACATTGATTTGATTGTTCTGGGTAGGAATCGAGAAGCTTCCTAAGTCAAAAACTATATATGAAAGCTATTTTTTAAGTAAGGCCCGATTGTCAATAGGAACAAAATCGAATTTTTTATTCGATTTTTTACAGCAAGGAACATGTTAGCAGTGGAAATTTATCCCCAGATATGTTCGGTGTACGACCCAAATGCAATTAGAGCAAGGTGCGTAAATGGGGTGCGATCTTTCAAGGACGGGCAGAACAATATTCATGATGAACCGCGATCGGACCGACCCTCGAGTTGGTGCGTGCAGGTGGGGGCAAAAATTCACGAAAACCCGGCGTTTCACGATTTCCACGTTGTCACTGGAATTTCCTGAAGCAGTTTCTCGCCGGTCAGCGGTTTGAAACCGATGAAGAAGTGGAAACAACGGTTGAAGACTGGCTTTCGGTCACAGGTGGTTGGGTGATTTCTACGACGTGGGCACACACAAACTTGTCGAACGCTTTGATAAATGTTTAAACAAAAATGGTTACTACGTAGTAAAATAGCTTAATGTGTACAGGGGAAATAAAAAAAGTATGGCATTTATTAGTTTTGTTTCTATTGACAATCGGGCCTTACTTAAAAAATATCCTTCGTATTTAATGAAAATAATGAAATTTTCTTATGAAAAAGAACTTTAAGGTATGAAAAGTCCATGTAGAGAATTTAGTTAAATGTGAGATGGCAACATTGAGTCGAGGGAACTAATACACTACCATCTAGTGGGAAGAAATCAGGATATAGAAGATTTGAAATACCCTTAGTAAAAACCAGGAATCTCTACTGGACTAATATGTGCAACGTACTATGCAATTTAAGGCCTTTCCAATGATATATCACTTGAATATTTTCTTTGCTGAAGATAGTAATGTGTATGCAACCTTTGGAGGTGTACCATTGCAAGATGGATTATCTTTGTTGACCGGCCATTTTTGCATTCAATAAGTTAGTGAAAGTCTTGTTTTGATATGTTAATTAGCTTTAAAGCTATTTATATGGTTTGCTATATCCGTTATGTAGGAAGAATTCAGAAGACTTACGTTTAATAAAGCTAATTAGGAGGTTTGTTTAACTGTACTTACATATCTAATGTTGATATCTTTCCTTCCGTTTCATACTCAATAGTCTCCTCCTCAACCATGAGTTCTTCCCATCCCGGCATAAACACCGGATCTCGAAAGAAACATAACAACACCATTGCCAGAAAGCCAATAGCGACAACATATTCAGTAAATGACATACAACCAATCTTTCTCAGTTCGTTGTCAAGCACCTCTTTCATTTTATGTTTATCTCCTTTCTTTTTAGCTTTGTCCAACTCATCCCTTTCTCTGAATCTTAGCCAACTAAAGAAAAGAGAAAGTTCCATTAGTTCATGCAAAATACGTGGATTGTTTCAGCAGTTATTTCTTCTATGCAACTGGTAACACTAAAAACCCTGATGAAGGGTCATTCCATGTCAAATCACCTAATTTTAGAAAACTTGGTTGCATCACCATTTCCCACATGCCTTTAGGACATCAGAACAACTTTAAAAAGATGTTCTGCACATAGTTTCTGCAATATTTCCAACATGGCAGCCGGATGTTTTTTGATCGCGCAGCTATCAACGAAAACCTGAATATCTCAAACATCAGAAAAGCTAGAAAGTTGAATCAAAAACAGTTGTGTAGCTTCTGCAATGCACTTTCAAGATCTGGAAGCATATTTTCTCAAAATGAATTCCTTTATTCTAAAAAAAATAGGCTGAAAAATGAGAACGAATTCTATAAAATTGGATTTTGAAACCAATTTATTTTTGTGAAGAAGTTAAATATAATACTTCATTTCTGTGTTTAGACCTACTGACTGAGTCTGCATACAAACAAATATTGCGTTGAATCTTGCCATTTGTCTTCTACGAAGGTTCAAACATGGATCTTCGAAAAAACAAAAGCTGTGTTTCGGGCATAAATATCTTAGATGAGTTCTCATTAAAAAAAAACTGAAATTTGGTGTCCAGGAAGCTTTCTATACGACTAGCTTACAGTAACAATTGCAACTTTTATTTCAAAGTGATTTCGTCAGTGTAAGCGGGTTTTCTCCGTCATACAATGCAAATGCGAATGTGGTATCTTCACAAACGCCACAATATTTTGCCGAGTGGTCTGCGGCGGTAGGCCATCGTCTCGAAGGTCCCGGGTTCGAGTGCCGGCAGGGGCATGGATGTGGATTTTAACAGCTAAAGGCGAATCGTGACGGACTAAAGTCCAAAGTTACTAGATTAGTCCATATAAAATAAACTTTACCAAAGTTTTTTGCAACAATATTTGAGAAGGGCTGTAGTTCATGAGAGTTTATAGTGAGCGTTTTAAGTAGGGTAGTAATATGAAGCCACATATACACAAAATCCGCTTGCACTGACTAAACCATTTTCAAATCATGGTTGCAATTTAACTGCGAGTTGGACACATACAAAGCTTCCTTGACACCAAATTTCAGACATTTTCATAAGGACTCAATTGAAATACTTAAGCCCGAAATCCGGTATTTTTCGGCGAAGGGTCATGTTTGAACTTCCGAAGAAAAAACGAGATGATTCAGTATCATGATGTTTTGTATGCAAACACCCTGTTGGTAGGTTTAAACATTATAGAAAATTGCTGCCTTATATCCAACTCATGCACAAACAAATTGTGGTCTTAGTGAAGATACCACATTCGCATTTTCATGCTCGGCGCAGAAAATACATTTGCACTGATCTTTGAAATAAAATTTGCAATTTTTGTTGCGACTTGGACACATTCAAAGCTTCCTTTACTCCTAATTTCAGATTTTTTCATGAGAACACATCTGAGGTATTTAAGCCCGAAATCCGGCATTTTTGGCAAAGGCCATGTTTGAACATCCATAAAGGAGAGGTGTGGTTCAGGGCCATGATTTTTTGCATGCTGGTAGGTTTAAGCATTATAGAAAATTAGAGTCGACTTCTTCACAAAAATAAATTGGTTTCAAAATCAAATTTTATAGAATTTGACACTCATTTTCTATCCTAATTTTTAGAATTATGGAATTCATTTTTCAGAGAATGTGTTAGAGAATTTTCAAAGTACACTTCAGGAGATATACAACGGTTTTAGATTCATCTCTCTAGCTCTTACGGTTTGTGAGAGGATAAAGTTTCCTTATATGACCACGGGAGCAAAAGACGTCATCCGCCATGTTGGAAAGATGGTCGCCTTGGGAGAAATAAGCGCATAACATTTTTCTTTCAAAAGTTTTTTCTGATATCCTCAGACATGTAGGAAATCATGTATAAAATATAAGATTTTTCTAACGTAGTGATGAAACCAGTGTTAGATAATTTGACGTTGAATGAATTTCTGTGGTATGTAATTTTGAACGTCACCACCCTCACATCGAGACTGGATAATGATGCATACTGGATATACATATTTGAAACACCAGTAGGAGGAACAGAATATCTCTTTTATGAAAATCGTCGAATCATAATTATTTAATTGTTTAATAAGGGAAACAATGTACAAAATAGACAAACGAAACAACGATTAGAACGTAGTAGTGTGAAATGGAAGCAACAAAGGCCTAGAACCACTGCTATACATACATAACTGCTGAACATTCACATATGATAACACTCATACAGCAGCCCTTAAAGTGGATGTTCAAGACGGTGGAGATGGGAGGTTTTGTAATAGCCTCCCTATTCAACCGACCTAAGTTTGCGTGCCTTTGATGTGATTCTCAGAGGGAAGAAGCCATCGCTCGGGAAATGATTCCGGAACAAACAAGACATCTTCATAACGTTTTTGTGTCAAATGGAATTCAACAAATAACGTGTTACTGATGATATTCACCAGTGTCCACGTCCCGTGAACAACCTGGGAGGTTATTATTGATCTATCAGTTTGTTGTTTATACTAGCTCTTTTTAGCCGGTAGTATGTATTTCTGCCTTGTTAATCGTTGTTCCAGGTTTGTACATTTCGTTTTCAATTTAACGATGACTTCCATATATGCGATTTTCCATTTCCCATTGTTGTGGCCTCCGGTTTCCAGATTCCATCCACAAAGAAGTGAAGTGATTCCATGAAGAATTGCATACCACAGTCTTTCTAATAGGGATGTCTCGCTGTAGTAAAGAATACAGCAAGCAACGTCATCAGTCACCGTATATCTTCAACAGCGAACAGCAAGTGCGCTGTAAATACACTTTCGAAATCGTTCGTCTCCAGCTACTTCGGTGGTCTAACACCTACATTTTTCTTTAAGAGGATATTCCTGAATGCTGATATTACTTAAGAAATGTTCTCTTGTACTTCCAAAGGTATTCTCCCCATTTTTACACTTAGAGTTTCTTTGGGTAGGCTGCACTGCATGAACTGATGCACACTAGTGTACATTTTCACTTTCTAGTAGCTAGTGTAGTTTGCACCTTAACTGTCCGGATGTCCAGTGCAAGTGCAAGTAGTGTAACCCGCTGCAAGCGCTTTCTGCTCCTTCTCGGGAACGAGTGCAGATAAAAAATGACAGTCGCACTGCGTTCTCAGTGTATGTGTGAGAGAGGAGTTTATAGATGGGGTTGCGTGCTAGCAGAAGGAAACAAACCCCTGTCAGTTCGAGCTAGAGCTACATGGGATAGCACTAATAGACATCGTCACGTCACATTTCTTAACACGGGTTCTGTACCATCTTACACTTCCAGTGCAAAATTGTAATATTTTAGCGCGGTTTCGAATTACTTGCGGTATTACGTACTTGTCTCACACATGTAATGCCAAGAAGGCGAAGGCGGGTTAATGCTGAAGTTGGGCTTTATTTTATCATGACGTCACAACTGATTGCTATTTTTGGGACTCTTTACTCTCGTGAAACGAGCATTTACGAATGAATATTTTAACTCCGTTGTTGCAAAGATTTGCGGAAGTGATATCAGCACACACTATTAAAATTTTCTGGCACATTCCTGGACAAAGCTAGGCAACTATAGCTGCCTGGAAATATCCTGTTACTAGGCTGATAAAAAAAACAGTCACTTTGCAGGTTTCAGGAAAAGAAAAAAATATAAGCCTGAAGCGAGATTTGAATGTGAGTTATTTAGTTAGAAGTCTGGAGACAGTATAAAAGGTCAGAAATACGTTGCCCGAACCCCGAAAACTTAAAGTTACTTCCAAGGGTCGAATAACGAATAACTTTTTCTATGTGTCAACTAGAGTAAAGGCACTGAATATGACACCGTCTCATAGTACCGGCATAGCCAATATAAAGGAAGAAGTCTGGACTCTCAACGTAGTTCCCGAGTGCCTCCGCGTAGAGGCGCTGCACGCGCTTTGGACGGATCCTCGCGATAAAGCTGTGTTGGTAAATGGTAACTGGCACTCAATTAATTATTATTTTTATTGCTTTCTGTTCTTTCTCCTCAATATCACTAAAAGCTTAAATAAATAGTCAACAATTCCTAACATGGAAAGATACGTTTTGCCAAAAATACACATTTCTTGTCATTTATTATTCACTTAAAAACTAACTTCTTCCGTTCGCTATGCCAAAAGAAGCACTTCGTTTAAAAAGAGCTTAATAGCTAATACTTTAACATCTTTTGAAAGTTTTGAAATGTTCTTGGGCTTCTGTTATTGAAAAAGATTTCTTCAAATGCATATACATGTAAATATGTATATAAATAAATAAACAATAGAAGAGAAATTTCCTACCATTTAGAAATTGGAGACCTTTGATAATTTCCTGCTTGATTTGGCGTGTTTTCCAGTGTTTAACTCCTTCCTCATTTCCTTTGTACGGAAGAAAAAACGACACTTGATGTAATGGTATACCAGTTTGGGCAGTAGATACATTGTGTGCGCAAGGCTGCAGCCTGGTCCCGTTGACCGAACAACAATTGTCTCCATTCCCTCCAAGCAGTCATAAAATATGTCCCCCAACAAACTGTCACTTGAGAGTTTCTCCCTAACCACATCCTCAATTTCCAGAAATATTTTTACTAGGTTTTCACACGGATAATTTAGTCTCACCTCTTTCGAATACATAGTCTTTAAATTTTGTATAGATGGCCAGGTTATGGGTTTTTGGGTCGCTTCTTAGGGAGCTGATGCAAGAAGCACACTTACATTTTACTTGCATGTCTTATTATATACCCTAAGTGGTATACGAGACACTTCTTTGCAATTGATGATGGATTGTCAGGTGTTGTTATTCCGCTCTCCCAGTCTTCGCAATTGATTTCACTTTCTTCAAAACATATTTTTTTCTTCTAATTTCGCCAAAACATTTTCAGTGACACTTTTATTTTGTTCCGTTATGCGCTTTGCCAATGTCCGCATTTGATTCACGAATGATGTTAAAGGTGTCTCCTCATTATGTTCAATATTAGCACTTGCCGACAGAACATTTTTAACAAGAATGTATAGACATTACAGCATATGTAAATGCAGAAACTCAACAGTCGAAGGGTGGTCGTCGCAAGTTTGTGATCGCAAAATGCCGAAATGTCGCTCTAATGGGTCTTGATTAAATTTAGCTGTGAGGACATACCTGAACCCTCTTGCCCACAAATATTCTGAAATCTCAAGGGTGCTCCTGATTGGAACTCTCAGCAATTCTAGAGTTCTATTGGATGCGAAATTATTTTCAGATGACGTGAGGATTTTTTCCATATTAAGAAGTGTTTTGTGGTGTGCTGAACCTCTGAAAAGAGATGAGGTTTTGGAATTCAGAGCATCGGCTAGATTATTCATGGTTTCAGTGAAGGCTATCCCTTCACTTCCCTGAAAACCGTCCATGTTTATAGATCTAGAAAGCAAAACCTTTTGCAACACTTCTGCTGAACATTTGAAAGACGAGACAAACACTAATTGTCTGAAATGGTTTAGGATCAATGTGCGCTGAGGTCAATTTTGGACAAACTCGAAGGTTGGCGAATTCCGTGGAAGTATCCAAAGCAAACACTCTTCTATAATATTTGAAATCAATATTCCTATTTTCGAAGAGTAATTCTACTTTGTCGGGAAAGTGGTTCCTTACGCACTTAATAATAATATACACAGCATCCGAAAAAGCCCAAAGTCGTCTACTTTTATCAACAGAGTGAGGAACGGAACTATTTACAGAGTTTATTTTCCCGGAAATCCCCAAAATGTGCCATACTTTTTTGTTTGACTGACTACCATCTGACGTGAATCCTATTATTCTTTCACCAGCTTGTTCCAAGTTGATAATAACTTGTAACAAAATTTTTACCAGTAGCTCCCCAGGAGTAGCATTTCTGCTTGCATAAATGGCTATGGGTTGAATCCACCGGTGTAAGATTGGCACAAACATAAAAACCAACGCATGATTTGCCAAATTGTTTTTCTGGTGTTCTGGCGTCATGTCACCAAAATCGACAAAACCATTTACTTTTAATGATGTATTATTAAACGCCACTTCTTCTCTCAGTTTGACTTCGTCAAATATAACTATTCCCAATCTCTTGTTTTCTGTTTCGTCTCGGAGATTTTCACTTAAAGCAGCAAGTGCTTGTTTGTTTATTCCGTAAGCAGTATTGGACTGGGCCCCCCGGGGCCCCGGCTCGAAGAGCAATTTAGGGGGCCCACAGTAGGAGTCGTATACATCCCGTAAAATACAGGATCATCCCTTACTCAGAGTATAGTCCCGGTGTCCCAAAAACATTTGCCGGAACGCTAAAATGTCCCGTGTTTTGTTTATGGAATACAAACTACAGGGTCAATAGTTGTTAATGAGGTCAGTCAACAAAATCTAACATGATAGCTCATTGTTTCTCGCAGAAAGTCATTTAATTTATACTACTTTCAAGTGACGGACAGACAATAACTATTTCAGTTCGACAAATTTAGCGTTTAGTTGTAGTAGCAACATAAATAACCGAAGACAGGAATACATTATTCCAAAAACCACTTTTTTGGTGTTCAGGATACAAAAGAAAACAATGGTTTTCCCATATCAATTAGAATTTTCCTGATCACATATGCAGTTATGTTTAAAAACAAAATATTTTTAATGAAAACATTGTTTAGAATACGAAATAAGAAATCAGATAATAAGTTTAACGATAATGCAAAATGTGTAATTATCCTAGCCCTACTGATAACATAAATACGATTATTGTAATGTAGAAAACGGGCCCCATTCTGTTTGCTCTATTCAGGTTATAATGATCATCATTATTGAACGAAAAATGACGGATATGTGACATGTTTTCTAACTGTTGTACATCGCAGTAACCTTCGGGACGGAGCCCGTAAGGTATCGGGGGCCTTCTGGAAGTAGTAAGATCTACAGTTATCTTTCTGATGTCTGTGGGAATACTCAGTGACGTGCACCTGATGTAGACCGGAATTTCGTGGTTCTCTTTGTTATGTTGTAGATATACAATGATTAAAAATTTATATAAAAATACGAAGTTGAGGGTGGGGATCCGGCCGGGATTCCGGCCCTCCGGCCCTGGCCAGTCCGAGACTGTCCGTAAGTGCATTTCATTCCCTGAATAAGACGTCTCACGTCTGAGATGGCGTTCTGAGGGAAGTGAGAGTAAGCCATGCTTTTGGCAATGCCTGAAACCCTTTGGAGATTTTATTTTCAAGAGTACACTCTCTAACAAAAAATCATTGTTAAACCTCATTCCTTTACCATTTTTGCGTTGTGCCTTTTGTAGCATCACATCAAGGACCAATTTTTGTTTTCTGCTGAGATATTTAATCGGACGAGTACTTTCTTTCTCCTTTAAAAGCCTTCTTTCTACAAGCGCTAATTTTGAATTAGACACACTTAATTTATTCTTAAGCCTAATAACATTTCGATTGAGGTTTTTCACTTTCTTTCTTAATAACAATACTTTTTGTTTGACAGCATCACAACAGGTTTTAGAATTTAGAGAAGGTTTTCCTATCCAATTTAGAAACGGATTTAGTATTAATTCCTACACAATCTACATTGCTATGAGTGGTCACTTGGGTAGAAGTTCTTTCCTTAGGGGATTTCCTCTTTTTAATCTCTTTGTTAAAGTACTTTGGTAAGTTATGGAAAATATGAGGGACCGAGTTAGGTTTGAGACGCGAATTTTTACGAGGAAAATTAACTTTTTCTCCGTTTATTACAAATGCATCATATTTGACAAGAAACTCTTCGGAAAAATGCATGTCACAAACACGAGAGGTTGATGTTAGTTTTTTGTCTTTTCGTGGAATAGCTTTTTCCCACTTGAGAAACACATTTTTGTCCCCAGGAGGAAGAAAAAAAAATGCCTCTCACCGTAAGAGTGTCGGTCGTAACCCGATCTGCAGTCTGGCACAAAATACGTCGGCATTGTTGGAGAAACCACAGGAACGCAATAAAACAGTAAAGGTGAACAAAGCACGAATATCGAACTACACAAAAATGTTAAAAACACACAACATTATATTAATAGAAAATAAAGTGTATCAATACGTTTAAACTACAATGTTGACCACTTTCACGTTTTCTTTAAACTCCAGAAACCACGAATAGCTACAAGATAATATTACGTTCTAGTCAAGAATCCCGGCCAAAACGTGAGCAGCGCTCAAGTTTCCTTTCTTTGCCGTTGCGTCCTCCCACGCCGTGCAAAATCGGGAGAGTGTCCGCACTTCTTCCTTTTTATCACTATGGTACCGGTATAAGACCCAGAGCTAACTGCTTAAGTATGTGCTGTACTGTGCTCATGACTGCCAAAACTTCTAACATATTAAGTATGGCAACTACTGCATACTTGTTGTGATTGTGAAGAGAAAAGATGGTGAAGAAAGAATCATTTTGTGTGCTGATTCCGTACGAGTTTTCTATAAGGTGAACTTCGATACTCTTTTGTATGTACAGGTAGGCCTACGTTAAAATAACTGGTCCCATTGCATAATTCAATATCATGTTAATGATAGATAGAACTACAAATCTGCACAAGTAAGTCTAAGGAGTTCTAGGATTGCTGTCCCAAATTATTATAGCGGACACGAAAGCTCCTAATATAAGACCCCAAAGGGTTCATAACATGATATACGGTCCTACAAATATTAGGCCTCTTCCTACTATATCTGACTCGGAGATACGTAAATATAAGAAACATCGTTTAACTGGCAATCCAAAAATTATTACCTCGTCACCTTATAAAGCGCGATTATCTGCCAGCCTCCAGCGTCGATGGGTTCGATGCTTTCGTTGTTATCGATGGGCACACGAGCAATGTGGATCTAGATTCGCGTTTCATCTGCCCATAGTGTCAGAAATCAAATACGAATCTATGGTGTTTCATATTAGGCAATATTTTTCGTTTAAAAAATGTATAATTTTGGTTTCGTTTTAAAAACTACATATAGTACTTTAGATACGCATGTACCATTTATGCATTTCATGGATGAATCTGTAACAATTACATATGCAATTTGTTCGTTCCATTATCTTTCTTCTCATTTCAGTAATACAGTAAAATAAAAAGGAATCCCATATTCGGTGTCTTTATCCCTAAGGATCGCAATCCCTATTCACTAAGACTATTTCCCATTTCTTTAAAATACGTGATCACAATCGGAGCAGCAAACACTTGATCCTACATGTTCGATTACGATAAGAAACAGTTTTCTCTTTCTGCGCATGTGCGAAAATCACGCTGGAAAAAGAAAATGAGAACCTCCATCCATACAAAATAAATCTCACGATGTTTTTGAATGACACCTTTCAGGCACAGCAGGATCATGGCAAATACTTACATATATCTGAAACTTTACTACATATATCAAACAACGTCTCCAACACTTTTTTACAGTGCAGGGAGTAACTTATATGTTAAAGGTAATGTGTGGTTCCTTAATCTTTTATGATTTAAAAAAATGTAACCTCACCTAATCTAACCTATTTCCTTGAAGTTTGAAAAACGTTGAAAATGTGGATAAGGTAGTTCAGCCATATAACGCCACTGAGCCCTTTAACGCCACCAGCTGTCATTTTGGAAACGAGAACAGTGACAGGAATTTAGAAGTACGAATATGTAGTCAGATACCCTCTGGTAGGACTGCTAGAAAATAACTACGCTAGTGATCATAGAAGAGCTGCCATGACACATACTTGGTGCTGTGCTCTGGACAAAGAAGGTTGTTGTTCAATCGGGTGAGTACATTTTCCTGACTTTCACATCAATTGTCAGTCATAATCGTTGAAAGTCACCTATATCAAAAAAGTCGAATGTCTTGTTGTTCGGCAAGCACAAAAAACTACCGAACGTTTTGTAATATGTAAGAAAATGAAGTGGAAATATGATTGTCTATGGTGTACCCCAGTAACGCCACAACGAATATCTTAATAACAACATAATATATACCTTTGTAATTGACATATTTATATCAATTTTTTGTGTTTTCTAGATTACGTAAGAAAGCGTTTCTGAATTTCTCTCATAGTTATTATTTTGTATTTTTCCCCCATTAACTGCATGAATTTCACTCTGAATGTGTGGTATATATAGGCCTATTTGTAGCCACCAAAGGCAGTGGTGTAGTGGCGCCAGGGCGGGCCAGGGCGCAGCCCCGGTACTTTTTGTTAACTCCCGTGAGCGCTCTGGTACTTTTTTAACCCCTGGGACCGCACAGCACATGTTTTCTTTAAACATCTTCCTTAAAATATATGGAGACCTAGCCTATATCGAAAACATATTAACTGATGTAATATAGTTGGCAATGAAAGTTAAGACTGACACCTCCAGCATTTTCTCTTTCAACAATGGATCGTAGTTGCGATAAAATTCCGCTAGTGATTCTGCAGTAGTGGCTGTACATAGTGTTAATCCTTCGCCGAATGTTTCACACGTAAGTGACGCCGCAACAACCACCTCAGAACCAGCAACAACGGCATTACAACATGAAGCCAATACAGGTAATGTTTCGAATTCGGATTTTCCCTCTGGGGAACAGTGATTGGAGCGTAAGGAAAAACATGGTTGATAGCAAAAAAATGGATATTTAGGGTGTGATTATTGCTGTTCCATAGGTTATTTAGGGCCTGATAAAAGTCAGGGATTAACATTAAATAAAGAATGGATTAAGTGTCAAGTTTCATTTAATAGCACAAATAAAGAACAACAGTTGAAGTCTATAAGAACAAAAATTTCGGCCCACAATTATCTATAGCGAATCAAAAGGTAACAAATTCTTACTGAATCTAAACAAAAACAAAAAAAACAGACATTTGTACATGCTGCTTCGAAACAAGAGCAACATTCAATTGATGCGATGGAAAATATCTTCAATATGTCATATTATTTAGCTAAGAAGGACAGACAATTCAGTGATCATAAGGACCTAATCGATTTGCAAAGGAAAAACGGTATTGATGTGGGGTTAACTCTTCATTCTCGTTATAGTACTACAGAATAATATTAAACACATCATCTGAAATGAAGAAGAGGTTAACAATGAAGTTAACTTCTGAAGACCACAAATTTTCTCTGTTGATAAACGAATCAACAACTCTCGGCAGGGAATCGGTTTTAATCCTGTACATTAAAACCACCCTAAATGGTAAAGACGACATAGTTTTTCTTGATTTAGTAACTCTCAGTAACTATCAGAAAGCAAATACAATAGCCAATGAAATTTTAAATTATTTGTATTCTTATGGCTTAAGAGACACGTTTCTTCGGAGAAACCTAATTTGCATTGCTTGTGAAGGGGCAAATGTGATGGTTGGTAGGTCCTCTGGTGTTGGAAAACTTCTTAAGGACAAGTTGCAACAACCAAATATTATTATATGGCACTGTTTAATCATCGACTCGAACTTGCTGTTCACCATTCTGTTGCTGACATAAATGCTATAAATCACTTTAAAAGTTGCATGGACGCATTGTACGTTTTATTCAACCAATCACCAAAACAAAGGAATGAACTGAAAAGAGTCGCAGCTTCTGTAAGTGTACAATTACACAAAATTGGGAGAGTATTAGATTCGCGGTGGGTTTCGAGCAGCTTTAGGTCAGTTTCTGCAGTATGGGATTCGTGTGTATCATTGATGACTTTTTTCGAAACTGCTGCCAATGATCACTGAATGAAAAGAAAAAATTACACAGTATGTTATTACGCACGGAATCAATAGAGTTTTTGAAGGATCTAGTTTTGATGTATGATGTGCTGGAAGAGTTGGCAAATTTGTCTTTGCAGCTGCAGGAGAGAAAAGTTACTGTAACCCGCGATGATAAATTAATCAGAAGAACCATCAGTTATTGAATCATTTAAAGAAAACCCAGGACAAAAAGAAAAAGAGGCAATGAAAGCTTCAGAGAGCATGACTTACTGAGGACTTTGATTAAAAAGTAACAAGAAAATAGTTTGCATAAACAGACTGCAGTTCCTTACAAGTATTATCAACAATCTCAGTGCTCGCTGTTTCACCAATGTTGCTTCATGTCGTCGCCAAACTGAGAGTAAGATAGGTGAAAATGAATGTGAATTGTATAAAAAAAACTGCTGGTAGATTTTGAAGTTCTAAGTCCTGACATATGGCCGGAAGACTGTGAAAATAATCTGAGATATGGTGAAGAGAGTGTAATGAGAATGGGTTCACAATTTCATCTCCCTAATGTAAGAACAATACTTAGAATGGTTTTCGGGAATACTTAGACGAAGGCGAAAAGAAAGTTCCGAACACCCTGCTCCCCTTAACAAGTGCAGTTCAGTCAATACCATGCAGCACAGCTGAGTGTGAACGTGGATTCAGTGCAATGAACATACCTGTAAATAAACTTAGAACAAAACCACTGATACAGAATGTTTCATGTGCGATGCTTATAAAACTGAATGGACCACCACTTTCTAAATGGAACACCTGCCCCTACATTACTTCTTGGTTACTGTCGTTCTGCGAATGACACCAGAACTCGCCAGTGTGCGGACGAGGAAGAGGAGGAAAGGGGAACATGGAAACTCTTCTGATAGATGAGTAAAGATTCAATTTGTTATGCAGTGATGCTGAAATATTTTTTCATCTCTTTTTTAACTATTTTTTGTTTACATAATACGAAAATGAGTTTACATAATGCTTTATATTTAACCCTTGATTTGTCCTCTATTTCAAAGATTTTAATATGCATGTTGCATATCAGAATATTCTTTTATTTATATAACAAATTGGAATTCGGCATTTGCTGCATTATAGAAGAAATTGGAAAGTTACGATAACATTTATTCAACTTATGAAAATCGAATATACGCCACTCTATTCTCGAATGTCTCGAAACAGACGCGTTAGTGACACGAAGATGTTTATATAAGAAAACACCGAAGGGAGGGGACTGCCCTGGTACTATTTATTTTACCACTACACCACTGACCAAAGGTACTGTACATTTTGTTTATAAACCTATCTGACGACATTCGATATCTGATATTGATACCCCACAGCACCCTAAAACTCCACATGTCTACCCATTGGAATAACCTTGAGTAACAGTTATTGGGATCCGCAAGTAGTTTCTGGATTGCTTACCATATTGTACTGAAACCCTACACATCCATTATTCGTGGGGGTGCAATAGTCACATCACGATACCCAATAGGCATATCTGCCCGATTACAAAGACCTGCTAGACCATGGTTTAGGCTAAGATGGCGCATTTGGAAATTGATGTTTAAGCCTAAGTCTAACATAGACTAAGACTAAACTCCGTCTTTGTAATTGACCCATCGTGTTTGGGATTTCATTTAACCTCTCAATTAAATCCTTTCTCTATTTTCAGCTTACAAATTGTGAGATGTATATGGAAATGAGAATACCAAACACCGCTGGATATCCTAGAACCCCACAGCTTGACCCCTATATTTTGCTAAAACTTGTTTTAGTGTATATAATTATACACTTTAATATTGTCCAAATTTTCTTATCCTTATACACGAAACCCAATACGCCAAATCCGACCATATTCGTATGATATGTTTCTAGACAATCCTAGGTCTCGTGATTATCTGATTTTCATCTATCAGAAGTGTTGCCAGGTGCATATATCCTTAATGTTTTTAGCGTACATTATTAATTCTCTTGACACCAAGGCGGTCGTCTAGCGTATTCTGGTGATACTCAGGTTACTAAATATTAAATAAGATATTTATAAAAGGATGATAATTCAATATATTTCTATTTATGAATTAATATTTCATACGACAATTCTTAACTCAGGTATAAGTTTACATTTGTGAATAAATAACTCACAGTTCTAAACTGGTAGATATCGCAAATAGTTCCGTTTCCAAATATTGCCGCTGCGCTCACGATGACATGTATGTGTGACGTATTTATTGATACTTTGGCAAGGGACGAAGGCTATTTAGAGACGAACAGCTTTTATCTAGTGTTATGTGTCTAAAATCTTTGAGAAAATTGGGAAGTCCATCATATTTGACATGCGGTCTGTAATACGTTTCTTGAACACGAGTCACATGTAACCCACTATTATTCATGGTGAATGTTGTGAGAGGAATGGAGAACACGAAATAAGTGGTTCAGTGGTGCGT
This sequence comes from Lepisma saccharinum, assembly GCA_022664845.1. Taxonomy (NCBI): domain Eukaryota; kingdom Metazoa; phylum Arthropoda; class Insecta; order Zygentoma; family Lepismatidae; genus Lepisma; species Lepisma saccharinum. The sequence continues at coordinate 49,543 of JAGDQP010003356.1, forward strand.
GAATGAGTGCGACCTACTTAAGGAAGAACACGAGAACGTGCATAATGATCCATGGTGCATCCGATCCTCTGTACTCAATGGACACTTCGTGCATGCAGTTGTAAAGATTAGATAGAGCAGGAATACTTTAGCGAGGCACAAAGGCCATTTGCAGACATTCGAACAGCGTTTACATAGTGATGTGTGTGTCTAAAGTGTTTGAGAAAATTGAGAAGCCCACCGCATTTGACATGTGGTATTTAAAGCGTTTTTTAAACACAATGTAACCTACTGGAATTCATGGTGAACGTTATAAGGTGTATGAAGAACACGCAAAAAGTGATTCAGTAGTAAGGAGGTTAGTGCGACTGTTTAGTGAACAACACAAGAATGTGCATAATGTGTCACGGTGCAGCCGATCCCCTATGCTGAATGAACACTTGGAACATGCAGTTGGAAATATTAGACAGAACAGACATTTCACCATGACTCCACTTCTACGCATTTTTTTTTTTTTTTACAAATTTTACAGTCACTTCTTCAGGATGGCTACCAAGTGAAGACCACAGGAAAAGAAAGTATTTTGTCCATTTTGGGCCAAATAAGAACCATATGTTTGCTCTTGGAAGAACCCTTTTAGCAAGCTATGCCTATCACCCATGAAGAGAACGTATCTAATCTGTCAATTACAAGCAAATAGTTAGCTGACATGCAGGTATACCTAGTACTGATCATGAACTTTCAAAACGCTATCCTGTAAAGTCAAAGGATTGGACAAAGCACGTTCTTTTCCTATTGTCCTTCAATGGTTTGCATCGTGAGGCATCATTTCATGATGAAGGCAGAGAAAAACTGGCACTCCGCTATGACGATAGTTTCAAAATTCTAGAAACTCGGTGTACCAGGTTTATACATCAAATGTCAATATAAATGTTTATTATTGTCTTTTATTAATTAGAGAACCTTCCCAGAAAATACATAATTGTTGTTTAAAGTGGAGCCAGAAAGTGGATTTATTCTTCAGAAAATTTAGTGTTCATTAGTAAGTATAAAACATAGTATATAATGAATGAATATCGTATATTAACATCATATTCGCTTTAATTTATGTGTATTACTTATGCTATGTAGGGACATATACTTTGCAAAGTAAAGATACTACACTAATAATAATATATAGTTATGTCTATATATGGTATAAATATACGGTACTTACTCAGGTAAACCAAAAAACTGAAGCTGAAGGCAGAACCATGTTATCATTACATTGATAAGCACTCCTGGAATTGTTATAGCCATCCACAGGCCAAAATTCGCTTCGCGCGATTCGGGGTAAAAGCTGAGAATAATAAATTAATACTGTAATCATTTTGCTTCTTAAGTTTTAAATTCCTGTAAATATTTCGTACGCCTATTACATCTACTATAAACAAAAAGGTTCCTAAGCGTCATGAGCGTTGAATGAAAGTAATACCTTCATTTTATAACGTATGTACAATTTAGGATATTTTAATGAGTAATGTAATATTTCTTAAAATTTTACTCTCTATGTGTACACTTCTTTTATCTTTGTGTTTGTCCGCATGAATGAAACATAGACTAGCGTCTATAGGAAAATAGGTACAGAGAAACGGACTTCAGATTTAGTTCGATGATCTCGATTTATTTGTCCATTTTTAATCTGGTGATTTCATACTTTTTCCATATAAATTCTTACAGTGTAAGTTCTTCTGTGAACGCGGATGCTCCACTCGTATTTTCACGGTTTTATTCTCAGGATTTCATCATTTCTTCACCTTCACTTCGATACCATCAATTTCAATTGGAGCAATGTTTTCAGTAGTAATCAATTTAAGCGCAATTCGTTGCCTAAGCCTCGCTTACAAATGTTTGTTATGTGTCCCTATTTCAAGAGCTAAAGCTAGATAAGTTCTTCGTACAACTGCTTCCAGGAAACTGAGATCAAAGAAGAGTTATCAAGTAATGCTTTGTATGACATCTGTTTGATAAATTATCAAAGACACCACTTTCATATTAACCCTCGTACTTACACAATCCAAATTAATGTTAATTTACTTTATAATTACATGTCTTACTTTTAATTATATTATTATTTTACTTAAAATATACTCAATGGCGCATCTACAACTTCTATTTGTCAAGTACCATTTCACCTAATGTTGTTTCACAGAAATTAGAAATGCATGCCCTAAGAGAATATTAATTCCGTACCACCAAGCTCCACGAAAAAAAATCACTGTTATAAAAGTAAAATAAAATACTTCTCTTAAAAAAGTATGGGGCGCGCTCTCATACAGAGTCACTTTATAAATTGTTCAATTGGCGCTCCATGCTTTTCTTTTTAGTCATGCATAAACAATTTTTTTTTACTTTGTAGTACGAATTGTTTAGTTTTTCTCAAGCTAATGTTTTGTGACTTACATCCTAAAATGTTTTGCAGCCAGTCAAACACAACATTGTTGTAGGCTAGTATTTATTTTACGATAGAGAAGACCATATTAAAATATGGTTTTAATATATATATATATATATATATATATATATATATATATGAAAGTAACAATGGAATATTGTATTGTCATCTGTCTTGAGTCGCTGTGCGAAATTTCATCATTTTACAACGTCTGGAAATGGGCTAAATTAACGTTGCAAGATTTGAGAACACCCCGAACCATTGTGTGAACCAAAGAAAAGTCTGTAAAAAAAAAAGATAAGGTCTCCAATCACGTAACGTAACTTCCAATTATTTATTCAGTTCATAATAAAAAGTGTTGATTCATGTGTTGTAACCATCTCTCTAAGAATCTTAAAATGTAACATCTTTAAAGCGAAAAATCGCCAGCTACACACGTGAAGCTAAACTTCATGCTGATCGCTATGACACGTTAGGTTTCAGTCATTGTCTCCGAACGAAAGTGAAACCTCCAAAAAATTCAGAACATATTATTTTCACTAGCAAGCATTGTATGCAGTTATACAGAATGACCGGAAATAATGTATAATATACCGAAATGCATACCATGTACTAATGTATGAAATTTTAATTTAATTTACTGTACAATGTTACAGGGATAAACAGTCAAGCAGTACAATACAACATCTGATCAAAAATAGGACAAACAAGACACAAAAAATCCAATACACATGCTTCAAGTGAGCTTCTTCCAAAACCAACGCGACGCCGCGAGCTGTCAAGAGGTCTCAATTGTATCGTGTGAAATTGAATGCAACACACGAGTGATATTCAATCTCAGTTGTTTAATATTACGAAGCTTTGGATCACGGTAGACAGGGCCCTTCAGTATATCCCACAAATAAACATCAGGTGGGGGTGAGATCCGGTGAGTGTGAAGGACACGTATAGTCTGCTTGCATCAAGATTGTGTGGTCTTGAAGGTGATGTTGCAAAGTTGTAACAATTTACTAGCGGTGGTGTGTGCAGTGGCTCCGAATTGCTGAACTCATTGTGTGATAAAACAGGTTTTACGTGGCTGATCGCTTTACTTGTTGAGCGTTTTTTTACGATGGCACAGCGCTGATATCATTTGCCGGAATTTTGCACCTAGTTTCATCACTGTACGCTTTGTTGGATGAGGTTTTTGGTACTTCAAATCAGTTTCTAAATTGTAAAATTAAAATTAAATTTTACAGGTGGGAACTTCAAGGAAAAATAACTTCATTTTTACTCTACTGCACTACTTAATACGTTGTACCATTGTGTTTAAACTAGAAAACACTTTTTTCTTACGTTTGAAGTAGCAAGTCTTTCCAATGATAATCGCACTAATTAATATGCTGCTTAATAGAACCACTCGTTTGTTCTTATTACAAATCGCTCGTTTTTTAAAAATATAATAATTTTATTCACCCGACAATAAAATAAACCACTATCATAAACTTAGACACGGCTAATGTCATCTTCTTCCACATCGCAACCGTACAACGCTACGCGTACGTTCGCCCAAAATAAGTGACACAGAAATGCATTAAGAAAGAGTTGTCGTCACATCACCCAACTCAAACTTCTGTACCTACGATAAAACGTTCTCTTATTGTGCACTGAATTATCGTACTAATAATGTAAATCAACCTGTGTATTATTTATATGCTCAACAAACACCTTAGGCCTCCCGTGCGTTTGACAACGCGCTCAAATACTGTCCTTAGAAGCTTCTGTAATTAAGCCTTTTGAGATCAAACATTTATTGAGAGGAAGGGATGATAGTTTGGTGACCGACAACTGCATTTTGAATTTGCACTGTGTTGCCACGTTGCAATTTCATTAAGTACGACGAATCTTTTCGAAATTAAAGTTTATTTAGTTTTGAATGAATTCGTATTCTTGAATGATATCCAATGTTTAAAGAAAGTTATTCTATTACGCTAGAACGAAATGACCTCAGGTTCTGATCCATAATACTGCTTTATTTCACAAGACAATTACACGTAGAGGAGATCAATTCTTTAAGGAACTGAGTATTGATATTGTCTTTAACAAAACATTCATTCTTATATAAAAATCACTTTGTAATTTCTTTTTGAACCGTTGTTGTTATAAGGTGAAAGACTACTAAAAAGTCAATCAAAATGATAATTCTTTCGGAAACGGGGATTAGATTGCAAGCGCCAAGTCTTTTGTCTAGATATCATCCTCTCATTTTATCTGATGAGAGCACTGGAAATTCCAATCAGGCCGATCGGCGGTAGAATTCGAACCTGCCTATCTCCCTAGTGATTCTGGATGAATGGGTATATCAAATAACGGATGTCTTCAAATAACGGATATGAATTAATTTGGAAGATCTACATAATTTGATGGCATTTTGCAAAGAAAAGATCTTACCAGTAAGATCAGAAGGGAGTACAAACAATGTAAAAGATAAATTAACCTGCCGATAAGTTCTTAAACGATAACGATACACCGTTAACTTCAGTATTAATCGGAACATGATGTAGTCCTATTTAATTACATTCTTCACATTATTTTGAGCAAAATTATGTCCAAATCTCATTTCCAAAAAAAAAAAAAAAAAAAAAGTAGATCCCTTTTTTCAGAATACAATCGAATGATACATGAGATGTATAAACTACACTCGATTAAATGGACGAATGAGTGAATGAACTACCGAATAAACGAACACATCAATATACCTAACATACTGTAAGCTTATATAAATTACTTTGAGCAAACCTTTCATAGACCCTTGATAGCTTATTAAGTTCAATTATATATATGAATGAATGGCCTTTGACAATGAGAAATTTCAATTTTATTTTTGGCCTTTAGACAAATGTATCTCAAGGCGGATACGGTTGAGGAGGAAGTAGGCCAGGGCATACTTTTAAGGTACCGTATCGGCATTTGTCTGGCATGACTAAGGATATACCTGTCAGGATGGCCAGCCGCTGGAATCGAACCCGAGACCTTTTGAATGGAAAGTCAACGCTCTACTAACTCAGCTACGGCCACTCGAATAACCTATTGAACGAAATATTATAATTATGAAAGTCTTGACATTACACACACACATTAATTTTGAACATTTGTACGCAGTCTTCATTATTTAAAAAAAAGTGGTGGAACTCTTATTCGTGTGCAACAATTTAAGATTCTACAGATGTTCAAACAGATTTAGGCAATTTGCTTCCTTCTCCTTAAGGATCAAACTTACTAGCATGAATTGCGAATTAACCGGCTAATAGAAACTACTTTGGAATTTTAGTTGATTCAAACCAATTTGCCAAACAATATTTTAACATTTCGAATCTCTCAAAAGAAAAATTTACGAAACGCCAATCCGGCGCTTCCCTCTAAAAAAAACTACACTTATGTATTATCTAGAAACATGGGAGAGATAGAACGGCCATCAAGGATGTAGCCTCTTTCTCTAGAGTTAAGAAATCGGCCACATTTCTTATAATTTTACAGGCTTCGCTCGTATACGACATTCCAAACACGATCCTAAATGAGCAAATACAAAACAATGAATGACAAACTGGTAAGTGAGCGTTATTCTCTTGTTTTTCTCAAAAAAATAAAAAGATTTTTTTGCAGATGTGGTATTTGGGGATGATAGCGCGTTTCGCAGTTTTTCTGAGGGCAGGGCAGGAAGGGACAAGGTTTGTTGACCTCACCCCTTCGACCATCCTCTACTCCATAACAGCGAGCCTGGCAACAGGTCAAAGGACCTTGAGGTAGCGGAATTATAAAACAAACTACACCACCACAACAGATAATTCACTGACAACAACAATTGTCTCCGTCACACGGCACAAGACAGAAAAACGTATTTATACTACCGAAATAGAAATACTTAATCTACAATCACTGTGGGCAAGTTTTTAATGTTCTTTCCAAAAAAGAAAAAGATGCCCTAGTTTTCAAAAACTAGACAAGAAAAACAATGAAATATTGAGGGGGACGCGCTCCCTCAAAGAAAATATTGTGGGGGCTCAAGACATCTCAGTCCCCAAGTTCCGGCGCCTCTGGTATGAGCGAAAATAATGCTCTACAACAAATGCATTTGCACTAACACTCAGGCCCTTACAGACCGCCTTCCACTACAGCTGTTCTCTTCAAGAACGACATTGCACAGTTCTACTTTCTTACCACCACCGACGATGTACAGTGTTGGTAACTTTCGGTATACTTTATTCCAGGCCATAATGTACCGGTACTTGAAAAAGTTTTAATATTTCCATACATTTACTAAAATATGGAAGGAAGTATGTTCTTATCTTGAGTTCCTTAGTTTTAAATTAAACGTAGTATAATCATGAAGCTGAATATTCTTAACTAGCAAAGAACTCGAAAATTTCCAACAGGGATAATATTTTCAGACTAGGACAAAACTGCTATTATTTTACGTAGGAATGAAATTTCTGGTAATAAAATCTACTGTTAAAGTACACATATTCTAGTGCTAAGAAGTAAGTGAAGCCTCCTCTAATTCAGTTTATCCTCTTCCTGAGAAAATAATACTTTTAATTGATTTCCATATCTACTATTTGGTATTTTTCGACCGACCTGCTCACCACTTTATAATTCTTTCTCGGCGAGGAAATATCCTCTATACGCATAAATCACACGTAAGTTTTGGTGAAATAAGTGTTGGGACCAAATAAATGATACAACTTTTATGCTAAATATGCAGTTCACTTAAAGAATATTCTACCATGAGCTGGTATGGCACAGTGTCCTCCCGTCAGATCGATATTGTTCACAGAGGATTCACTTCTTGAAAAAGCAATCAGCACATTTGTGGATCAGTAGCAGAACACTAATTAATAGTCGTATGCACATATAGTCGACTATATAGATTAATACAGACCCTAAAGTAAAATCAGGCTTCATAAATGAATACTTGTGTTGTATAAGGGAATTTTGGATAATTTTAAGCAACCAACATGTTTTTGTAACGGTTATGATGTACCTTGTCTTGGCCAATTACCCCCTCCAAAAAAATATTTCTGCACATCTAATAAAACTACTGGAAATACTAGCTTTGTTACTCTCATTAACGAAAATTAGTTTGCAGCACTGAACCTTGGTGATCGTTAAGAGGTGCTTGGGACGAGTCGACTGCGATCTTGGATTCGGTAAGCTGGCAAATTCGGTGACAACTACAGATGAAGGAAATGGAGAAAAACAATGGTAACCAACATTGAGCATGAAATGAAATATTACGTTAGGGAAATTCATTCTGCCTTGCTGGCATATGGGGCTTCCCATAAAAAAGAGTCAATATGCGGCCATTTGTTGTTCTTAACTTGAACTTTTTCCACAGTCAGTACACATGAGTGTTACCATTGTACTTCTGTACTCAATTCATTTTTTTAAATGATGGTTAGCATTGTTTTTCCCAAGACCCTTCATATAGGTGATTTTTTTAGATACGCCTATTGGTTATTCCATCGACGTATTGACCCCGTACGGTTACTTTTGGATAAGACTAGAAGACACATATTACTGTTCTAGAAAATGTGATCATCCTGTCCAGAAACAAAATGGTTTTACTTATATATATAACTTACTCTTGATACTGTCCCATGTAAACCACATTAGCTGGTGTTCCAATTAGGGTACCAGTGCCTCCAATAGATGATGCATAACATATACCCAGATAGAAACAGGTGACATTTGAACTTCTTTTTCTGAAAAGAAGATAACGTTTGTCCATTTTTAATTTCATATCTACAAGCATACATGACTCTTTTAACTATTATTACTTAATGCTCGTATTGTGTCTATGTGTTAACCTTGCAGTTAGTTACACAACGAAGCCTATACCTATTTTACACTTTAACAGCACATTTTGCTAACAAATTTAATCAGTGAACTTTTGGTCACATCTGGTACACTATCTCATACATCTTTTGCAGTTTTATTGAACATTTTTTTGCTTTGTAATTTCTCTTCCAAGTAAATTTAGAGTATGTCAGTAACCAAGCCAGTATACATACGTGTTTCACACGTCGAAAAGACGTCAAAACGCAACGTCGACAAACCGTCATTCGACGTATTTAGGAGGTAGAAATGATGATAAAATGTCGCTCCGATCGACGTTGAATCGACGTCTCTGTGCCGGATGGGTAAGGAAGTAATGATTTCGGCGGGAAAGAAGATACACTTCGACTTGGTGATAGCCTACACTGTAAAAAAAATTCCGAAACATTTCTGGATGAAACGAGACAACTATTTCTGCTTGGAAATTTCCAGTAACTAGACTAGTAAAAACTAGCTTCATTCAGTTTTCAGGGATTCTGAGAGCAACAGAAACCTGAAATCAGAATTGAAGATGGGTTGTTCAGTTAGAAGTCCAACATATTACTGATTAGACGAAACTGTCATCTATAAGAAAACACTTGATCAAAAGATTATAGAGTGTCAAGAGTGCATTGCCTGAACCCCGAACACACAAACTGTAAGTTGCTCCCACGACTTAACCACATTTTGATCGCTTTTCTAGTAGTCTATTATTCCGTCTGTGCATTTATTATTCACACAGAATGTAAATAATAAATCGTATTCAATAAATAAATTATATTGTGCAAAAGTGAATTCGACATTATAGGCATACTACACTTTGGACATATTGTAAAATTCTCCTCTATACAAGTAAAAGATAGAAATTGTTAATTTTAAAAATCTACTAACAAAAACCAGAAACAGACCGAGACCAAGTTTGCATCGCCTTAATGAGATATAAAGTACATCGTTTGGGAAGCCCAGGGCTTTTAAGACGAATAGCAACCTGAAATATAAAAGAAAGAACTGATCGTCCCTCTCTTGACTGAAGCTGCACTCAAGCTACCACGTTATTATCCAGGACGAGCTTGTTGCTAAGAAAGGTGAAGAAAGCCATACTTTTATAAGTCTATTTCAATTCCCAATCATTCCAAGCAATACTGGATACAAACCTCTCACTTGAAACTTTTGTTAATGAACAGTAATTTATCCTGAATGGAATAGGTCTCTAACAATAGTTGTAATTTAGATTCAGAAGATTTATAATTCAAATTAAAATCATTTGCAACAAGCATGGCTGCATTGTAATTCAAAGGATACTGACCACTTAAACTTTGTTACACTTTAATATCACTATAAATCTTGCCAAGTGACATCTTAGAACTGTGACATTTGCATATCAAAATGTTTTGTCAAAATCAATAGTCAAATAAACATCCATTCACCTTTGTTATCGTAAATAAAAAATAGCCTTAGTTTCAATTTAATATTTCTTTCCCCAAGTTTAACCGTAGTCCAAGAAAAGCAGTTTAAACGGAATGTTATATGGATCCCCGGCGGGCAGTCGAACCTCGGTCAGAATTTTACAATATAACCAAAGTGTAGTATGCCTATAATGTCGTATTCACTTTTGCACAATATTATTTATTTATTGAATACGATTTATTATTTACATTCTGTGTGAATAATAAATTAGCCATCGGAATCCCAATTCACTAAGAATATTTCCCATTTCCTGCCTAAATAAGTTATCAATAAGTAAGCCAAAACTTGATCAGAGTTGCAAACACGGTTACCATACTTGCTTCATTTTCACATTATGCACATGTCCGCAAAGAACTGAAAACTGAAAATATCTACCTCCGCATACGAAAAATCTCTGGTATTTCCTAGCGTTCAATGAAACAGAATGAAATACTAAAAATTCGGGGAACTTTACTTTGAATTCCTAGTAACGTTTACAAAATATTTAACAAGGTAAAGAACCAAGTGCGCACGAAGAGTAAGAAATTCACCTCGAGGTGTTAACTCCCTCAAACTTGCTATTTACATTACTTGTTCAACAGAAAACGAAAAGAAACGAAGCGAAGAAAATTAGGTATCAACACACATGTGAGAAATGGAAAATGGGGATTCCCCAACATCATCGCTTATGTTGGTTTCATAATTAACCTTAAAGTTTTCGGAATTGAATAAAATTTACCCTAAAGTCTTATGATCTAAGACTAAGCTTTTAGTGTAATGAAGCCAGTCCACATTGTAAATTTTCGAATAGTCGAGCAGAAAACAAATCGTGGAGTTTGCTGTTTGTACCGTTTGTTCACAGCACGCAGCTCGACATACTTGGTAGAGCGTTAGATTCCCGGTAATTCATCACGTTTTTTAGCTTCTTATCTTCAAATAACTTTGTATTTTTCACTTTCTCCTTGTAGATAAGGGGCACTCTTGCTTCTTTGTGAATTTTCAACACTTCACATCAAGGAAATAATAGCTTGGTGCATAAATTCTGTCAACCAAGAAAGGAGAGTAGCGTGTAAGGGAAGCACATGGAAACAAGGCTTGGCCCACTCTCGCGCAGGCGCAGAGCTCCTTGAACTATAAGCAACACAGACGAGCGCTTGTTTTGCAATTCCCAGCTCGGTATGGTTGTTAACATACCGGGAAGCTAATCCAGAGTCCTCGGGATCGAATCCTGGCGTCGTTACTTTTACATATTTAGGAAAAATCTTTTTACTATTTTTATGTATATGCGCATTACAAAATTAAACAAAAGTAGTGATTGACTATAAATAATTGCTTTGACATTACTCGGCCAGACGGTTCTACCAAATAGAGACTACTGAAAGCTAGGATGTATATAAATAAACCAGGGGTGTGCAAGGGGGGCACGGTGCATCTGAAGGGAGCTGGGCGGTGTGAAGCACAGGGAGGCGCAGCCCCCGGTTAGCGGTGGTCATACGCAAAAGTGCTGTGAACTTTCTACTCCACATTTTTTCCATGTGGGCTCTGATTAGACGCGAGTGAAAGGAGGTTTAGTATCTCTGTGAATTAGTTGTTGCTGTTGTGATTCTGTGTGCACTGTATAACATAATTATTCTTTTTAATCAATTTCAGCTTGAACCGTAGACACTTTATTTATTTATGTTTGGATGTGATTGGGTATATGGGCTGTCCAGTCGAAAAGAACGAACATTTCCTACACATTATGCTGTTTGAGTTTAATCGAGGCTGCCAGCTTTGGATACCACCGAAAACATTTATGCAGCGTAAGGCCAAAACGTCATTACTGAGAAGAGTGCTCAAAGGTGGTATACGCGTTTCAAGAAAGGACTGTTCTACATGAATGACGCTTCACGGTCTGGACGGAAATCGGACTTTGATGGGGACCATTTAAATGCGTTAATCCATGCGGATCCACATCAAACGACACGGGAATTGGCCACACAGACATACTGCCTTGTCTATACGATTTGTCCCTTTTTGTAGACGTTCTGATCGTTTTTCAGTTTCGACGTTCTGACACTTCGACGTTTTGGCCTGGACCTGCTTTTGAGTTTAAGTGTATTTATTTCGTTGTGATTTAATTCTTGACCATTTTCCCTTTCCGTGATGGTTTTTTCCTCGTTTAGACGTTTTAACCCTTTCTGTAGATGATTCATCCTTTTCTGTTGACGTTCTAACCTTGTCGAGGTTTAGTTTTACATCAACGCAAAACATTGTTGTCCATTTGTTGAGAAAGAAAAGGAATCGTACGTTTTGAGCTGATCCTCAGTACCGTGACAACAAATACTGCGCTGTATTACAAACAACTGCTAGACTTCAGACAGCTATAGCGGAAACCGACCAGCAAGACGTCATCCCGTGATCCTCCAGATGGATAACGTCAGACCTCACACTGCAACGATGACGAAAATAGTCCTTCAGGATCTGGGAATCGATGTCTTACCACATCCGGCACACTTCCAACACGCCTTCTGGATACCTTCTGTTCCGTGCACTGCTAAAGCCATTGCGTGCCACATCCTTCTCCGACGATGTGACACTGAACTCTAGGCTTCATGATTTCTTCGATCAGAAACCTGTGAATTTTTACCACGAAGCGATCACACAGCTTCTCAACGATGGAAGACAGTCGTGCAGAACAGTAGAAACTAGACCTATACTATTGATTCTGGAATTATGGCATCCTTCATTCGTGGTAAAAACTTTATTTTTATATGGGCCAGTCTAGTAACTATGGACTTCGGCCCGTCACGATTCGCCTTTAGCTGTTAAGTGTTAAAATCCACACCAATGCCCCTGCCGGGACTCGAACCCGGAACCTTCGAGCCGATGGCCTACCACTGCAGAACGCTCGGCCACCAGCCCGGCTTCATTCGTGGTTAGTGCTTATATGGAATAGTAAGAAGACTGACAGAATTTCTGCACCAACCCAATAGAGTAAGTGTGCGTTTATAAAAAATAAGAATTGCTGACCCCCTCCGAACTCACTTCCGTGATTCTTTACGACAGTGAATGGCTCGTAAAAAGTTACTCCACTAGAATGCACTCTACCAAAGAGGCCTATAATCTAATGACAACTTACTTCCGAGAAATACTGGCGACTGGAGGCACTGTTTTTTCTCTGTGAGTAGAAAGAAGCGTAGCTCTAGGTTCAATACCCAATTCTATAATATTAAATGGAGGAATTGGTTCTTCCATCTCCTCCTCCTCTTCTTCGTCTACTGTTTCCTCGCCTTCTTTCTCTGCATCACTTCTTCTTCGGAGTTTGTCTGCCAGCTTTATTTCTGTTAATGTTCGCCTCCTTTTAACCTAAGGAAATAAAATATTAATGAATATGAATAAAATATATACATCAGATTTGATTTTATATTTAGTGGAAGAAAATAGAGGATGAAAAAGTATCTAAATAGCCATTGACCTCTATCTAAAAGCGATATTGGACTGATCGATGCCAAAATAATAATCCATATATGAAATCAGAAAGCGTTAATCTTGATCGTCTATTTCCAGTCTAAATTAATATGGACCACATTTTCAGTGCAAACTTAGTATTTAGACCTGGTATCACTGTGCGGGGCGTTTTTTATCTTAATTCCTGAAAAATGAAACGTAAATATTATTTACAACATGTATTAATATATGCAAATACGTTCACAACTCAACAACGAACAACTGTTACATGCACCCTTGAATGCAATTAACAAACATACAAAAAATCATTTAATGTTGTTACTAAAACTTTAATATTAACAAAGAGAGAGCTTCTAAAACAAAATAGAATTGCCAAATCTAAAAACAAAATTGAATGTAAATAGACTACTCATCTTCGTCCATAACACTAATGTCTTTTCTTTGGAAATCTGAAGAATTTACAAGTTTGACATAAAGCATAGTATCTGCAGTCAAACGCAAAGTATGAAGCCATATTGTAAGGTGTAATATAACTATTAAATGTTATATATATGTTAAGAAAACAGTTTTCTCTTTTTCGTCCATACTAAACTCGTATGCAACTCCGTGTGTATAAAGCCAGTCGTTCTGGTTGCTAGGATACCGCGCGGCAATGACGTTGACTTTAACAGCGTATTGCTTGAGGCAATGCTGCTGGGATTTTTACAAAATGTCGGTTATGTATTTCACAAACTCAGGTATAGAAGTTAGTGACATATAGAGAGTATTTTCATTACAGAAGGACTTCCAGTTCGGAGCGTGTAGAGGTTTTGTTTTATTTTCTCTTTACACAGACTTTTTCACGACCTAAACATGTACTACTGTCAAATTCCCGTAGCGAATGAATCAGCAGAGGGCAGGGATAGTTAATACTGTTTTCGAAATTATTTCATTTGGTCTAAAATAACCTAATGGTTCTTAACTATTACTGAGAATTTAGTAAAATGTTGAAAAATGCGAAAGAAATCAAAAGGAAGCACATATTTGGAAATACAAAAAGAAAAAGTAAAGTTCTTTTAATAAAAACTACGTTAAAAATCAATAACTCCGTCGGGATTCGAATCCGGGTCGCAGGTGATGATATTCGGCACGTTGACCATTACACCAAGCTGGTAACTCCCAATCTCTTGTTTTACACTGTTGTTTAAGTTTCACGCAATTCACCACAAATGTTCTCTTAGCGGCTTAATTTAGTCACTTCATATGTCATGGGACTTCATCGCAGTGGAACAATAACGAAAGTGCAACGAAACCAAATTCATGATTTTTTTAACTTTAACAAACTCCCTCGCATAGCTACTTGTTACAACAAGCTTCACTTAAGGCTGGAATAAGCGCGACTTATAACCCAAGATAATAATATGTGAATCTTGCTATACTCTGCTTGTTAGTATAAAAATCCCGTCCTCCGGACTACTCATTAGATGTCAGCACAAGTCTAAGATCACGTGATACCATAGAGTTAGGAATATAAATAGAGGGAACCTTAGACTGTTTTGTAGGAGAGGGGAATGAAGCCAAGAGATGGAAGGGACGAGGCATTGCGGTCATATTGACTGGCCCCATATTTAGAGACCCTCTTTTCCGAGTATTGCCTCTCTGAGGTGTACCCATCCTCCTATCGAAAAAGGCAATCCTCACAGTACTCGGTATAGAAGGACCCTAATGGGGCCACACAAGATGGCTACCAATGAACCGTAATTTGGCTTCATGTGACGTCATGTATGTTCTCTCTATTTTCTTCCTAACTCTATGCGTGGTACCGCCGAGAAATGCCATTGGCAGGAAATTATAAATTTTCATCGGCTAAGATGTCAATGAAGTTTTTTATCATAATAGTCGTTATGTTTCATAAAAAATGTTTAATAAATTTAATATTGTTTATCTTCCATTTAAGTTTATAGTGTTTTTTATTCGTTAGAAATAGATTGCTCTTTATCTTACCTTTACCTTCTAAACTTATGTTTTCTTTTGTCTTTATTTTAAATCCATTTTCACCTTACGAGGTAAAAGGGTTCTTCCAAGCCAGGGGGTGCTCACTTATGCTGCACCGAGAATGAAATCTCGTCCAAGTGCGCATATGATGTCACAGGCGAGAAGAAGTGAATCAGCTGGTGAATAACGCGCGCAATTTATATCATCAAGTGTCTTGTGGTTAACGAAAACGTTTGAACAAGAGCATTAATTTAATTGTTTGTTTTTTTGTTGCATTTTTTCATCACTCCAGTTTTGTGAAGTATTTTGCAGAGGTATGTATGTAGCGCATGAAAACTGTGAATATCTCACGCAACGTGGGTTTTCATAATCATAAGTAGAATTCATTTCTGTTCGATTATTATTATATTTTTTATTGTTTCGTTATCGCGAAGTAACAATTTTACACAGTGCTTGAACAATGCTGCAACTGAGCGGTAGTAGCTCAGTTGGTAGACCGTTGGCTTAGCATTCGGGAGGTCTTGGGATCGATTCCAGCATACGACTATCCTGACTGAAGGTTTTAAAGGGTTTCTCCTCAGTCATATCAGGGAAATGCTGGGATGGTCCCTACAATATAGACTCTGGCCGTCTACCTTCCAACATCCTCTACCGCACCCTATCCCGGCCTGAGCCTCAGATACCAAAAGGGCTTAAAATCAATTCAATTCATGGTCATCCAAGTGGTCAGATTATGAATTTACTCGTTGAAACGGTTTGTGCATTCCGTCAGACAGCTGGCTACAAACCATAAAAGTGTGAAGTTGTATTTGAAATTTTCCACCATAACTCGTTGTCCAGCAAACCTGCCGTTGCTTAGAATACTGCCATTTGAAATGTATTTATGGCTTTTAGGCTCTAGACTCAGGTCGGAATAGGGAAGGGGAAATGATTCGAGAAGGTGTCGGCCAGGGCCTATGTTGAAGGTACCATTCCGGCATTTGCTCGGTATGACAAAAAAACGTGGAAAAAACTCAGGATGGTCGGCCGCTGGGATCCAACCCACGACCTTCCGAGATTAGGATACTGTCAGACAAATATCCACGTATCAATAAACTAATAATAAAGATATATGTCAGATTACGGACTTTCATCCGCCTTCGCCACTATAATGCAGCAGTCAAAGCAAAGACAGCATCCAAAATCTTGAAAGTGGTAGGCTTCGTCACTTTCCTCTTCAACAAGTTCAAAGGTAAAGCTATATCAAGAAATTTATACATACAATCACATTCAGCCGTTTCCTATCCACTGCTGGATGAAGGCCTCCCCCTTTTCATTCCAAATATCTCGGTCTGCTGCTATCCTCATCCATGTAGCTCCTGAAAAACGCATGCTTTCATCTACCCATCTTACATTTGGACGTCCTCTCGGTCATATCTTTTATCTAGGAATCCAATGTAGTACATATATCGCCCATCTTCCATCTGTTCGCCTAGCTATGTGACCGGCCCATTTCCACTTCAGCTTCTTCGCAGTTTTGATTACATCCTCTACCTTTGTTTCTGCGCGAATCCATTCATTTGTCTTCCTGTCCGTCCTGGTTATTCCTAGTATCCACCTCTCCATTGCTCTTTGTGTGACCCTTAATCTTTGAGTCGTTTGCGCATTCAATGTTCAAGTTTCACAGCCGTACATCATCACAGGTAAGACAC
Organism: Lepisma saccharinum; assembly: GCA_022664845.1. Classification (NCBI taxonomy): domain Eukaryota; kingdom Metazoa; phylum Arthropoda; class Insecta; order Zygentoma; family Lepismatidae; genus Lepisma; species Lepisma saccharinum. The sequence continues at coordinate 66,370 of JAGDQP010003356.1, forward strand.
ATTGATTATAAACTTTACGCTTCAGACACATTGGAAGTTTGCTTTTGAAAATAAAGTGTAGTCTTCCAAAAGAACTCCACGCCATTTTACATCTTCTATTTATTTCATCAGTCAACTTTGCATTCGATGTTTTGAGCTGGCCTAGGTAAACATACTCATCAACTATGCCTATTGTCTCTCCGCTAATCTTTATTTCCCTTTTTGCAGCATGTTGATTGTATATGACCTTTGTTTTACTTAAATTCATTTTAAGGCCAATTTTCGAACTCTCATTATTCAGTTCATCAATTCTGGATTGTAGTTCTTCCGCATTTGAAGCAAACAGGACTATATCATCAGCGAACCGTAGGTGATGAAGATATTCGCCATTAATTTTAATTCCAACTTCATCCCAGTTTAAATTTTGGAACACACTCTCCAGGACTGCAGAAAACAGTTGTGGAGAAATTGAATCTCCTTGCCTTACCCCCTTTCCAACTTTAAATTTTTCATTTTCTTGATGTAATCTAATGACAGATGTGGCAGTCGAATATATGTTTCGCAGTAGCTTGATGTATGCATTTTCGATCCCTTGATGTTCAAGTGATTTAAGTACTGCTGACAAGGAGACCGAATCGAAAGCTTTTTCGAAATCTATGAATCAAAAACATAGTAGAAGTTCATATTCATTAGTCCTTTCAATAACTTCATTCAATGTTTGTATGTGGTCCATTGTGCTAAATCCACGACGAAATCCAGCTTGTTCTTGTTCCCTTGCCTGGTTAAAATCTAAGTCCCGTTCAATACGATTCAAAATAACTTTGGTGAATATTTTGTATAGAACTGACAGTAAACTAATTGGTCTGTAGTTTTCCACGCGTTCTTTGGCCCCTTTCTTGTACAACAAAATGATAACAGCATTATTCCAATTTCTGAATATTTCTCTCTTCCTCAGGCACATTGAGAATAATTTCGCAAGCTACTCTTTCATGTTTTCACCTCCCCATTTAAACATCTCTGCTGTGAGTCCATCTTCTCCTGGCGATTTTCCGTTCTCCATCCCTCGAAGTACTTTATCCACTTCTTCTTTCATTACATCTGGGACTTCTACATCATTTTCTTCTGAGTCTTTATTCCCAGCACTTCTTCGGAGTAGTACAATTCTCTGTAGAAATTTTCAAATATGTTTATAATTTCTTCCTTATTTCGTGTTACGGTCCCGTCTGATCTCTTAACTGCAATTATTTGCTTTTTTCCTATCATGAGCTGCTGTTTTGTTTTCTTCAGGCTCTTGTTCTCCTCGATTGTATTTCTAACAATATTTTCGTTATATCTTCGTACATTCTCTCTTATTTTCTTCCTTACGGTTTTATTTAGTTCTATCTATTCAATTCTTTTTATGAAATTTTCCTCTTCTTTCATTTTCCTTCTTTTCTTCATCAAGAGTTTAGTTTGTTCTGAGATTTTGCTCTCTCTTTTCTTTCTGGTGCCTGCTATTTCCTTGACTGTCTCTCTTATTATCTCGGCCAGTATTTTATTTCTGCTATTGATGTCTTCTTCATCCTTTAACCCTTACAAGGCGCTAAATCTGTTGCTTAGTTCTATCTACTCCCTAGGCTACAGAGAGACAGTTCTTGGTCAACTGTGTTCGAGCGTGTACATTGTTAACCAAACGCCTAACAGAGTCCACTATTAACATAGCGGAAGCTCAGGTGTATTTAAAGTACCGTGATAAGAGAGAAAATCCTTGACTTACCACCAATAATGACTTAATACTGCGTCGTGCTGCTTCGTTTTCTTTCAGAATCATACGCCTCAGCTGCCCAGCAGCCCAGGTGGACCAGTTGTTAGAGCGTCGTATTAATTCGTACAAGGCCCGAGTTTATCCTCACGAAGGCCAAACTATTTTTGTTATAAGAGAAAACTACAGTATGCTAATGTTATTCATTAATAAATGCTTTCTTGTAATATTATAGACATGTTGAGCATTTTAACGCCCTTTGCAATTTAGTAAGAAAAAATTGAGCTAGGAAGCTGAAAGTCATGGGGTATGTAAGGTAGGATTTGTATGTATTATGTTGCAAAATTCAATGTTCTATGATATTAACATCCTTTTCTTTTTCATTTCAGAAGTAAACATGGCTGCACCTCCACCGAGCTTCAGTCCACAGGAGCATAGGACCGTCATGAAGTATCTCTTCCTCCAAGGGACAGGTGCGATGCAGATCTACGATGAAATGAAACAAACTTTGGGGGACCGTGGGCCGTCATATGCAACAGTGAAACGCTGGGTGGGAAATTTCAGAACTGGCCATTTTGATGTTGAAAGTGCGAAACCCAGTGGCAGGCCTGTTTCTGTCTCTGTTCCCGAAAATGTGCAAGCCATCCAGGACATGATAATGGTAGATCGTCGAATATCAGCCACAAGGATTGCTACATGTTTGGGCATATCACGTGGAAAGAGTTGGTCTAGATATGAGGAAGGTTGCAGCAAAGTGGATCCTCAAACTTTTAACGAAGGAACAAAAGCAGGAAAGAGTCAGAACTTCGCGGACAGTTTTGGAACATTTTGCTCGAAGTAGTTTTCTGGAGAAACTCGTAACTGGTCATGAGATGTGGATCTATTGTTATGATCCCGAGATTAAAGAACAGTCTAAGGAATGGCGGCACAGTTCTTCTCCCCGGCCAAAGAAGTTCCGTGTGCAGAGGTCTGCACAGAAACAAATAACAATCTTTTGGGGTAACGAGGGAGTTCTGCTGGTGGACTATCTTCCAATGGGTGCAACCATTGATGCAGCATATTACTGTGGTCTCTTGATGAAGTTGCGCGAAAACATCAAGGCAAAATGTCGTGGTAAGATCTCCAAAGGTGTTCTGCTTTTGCACTACAATGCCTCATCACACAATGCAGCTGAAACACAGGACATATTGGCCACCTTAGGCTTTCAGGTACTGTATCATCCCCCCTATTCGCCTGACCTAGCTCCATCCGATTATCATCTGTTCACCAATCTCAAAAAACATCTCAAAGGTTACCGTTTTCAAAGTGTTAAAGAGGCAACTGATGCTGCAGATGAGTGGTTAGAACAGCAGACAAAAGATTTTTATTTACAAGGACTTACAAAGTTGCAAGACAGATGTCGCAAATGCATTGACCTACTAGGGGAATATGTGGAATAGTGTGGGCGTTTCAGCTTCCTAGCTAAATTTTTTCTTACTTATGCTCAATACTTATCAGCACTCCCTCGTATACGTTTCGCAGACATGCAATGCCGTATTAGCGATAGCGAGTGAAGACGAAATACTTTTACAGATGAAAGACGAAATATCACACTGAATCGCCATTTGACCTGTCCTAGACACATGTGAGGAGAATAGTAATAATAGATAGTGGGTCTGACATCAGGGATTTTCGCTCTATGTATAGACTTTCGTCTGGAAACGCACTCTAGTTACTTTCTCCCTCGATGGTGCACAAGGTTGCCAGATACCAGTCTTCGTAGTTAAGTAGCCATATCCGTTTCCCTTGAAATATAATGACGCAATTATGGGACTGATACATCCTCGAATATACACCACCAGCCTTTCTAAAACATATTTTTGCATTTTAACTACTTACCTCATCCAAGAACTCAACAACAGATCTAGCGATTGGCAGCATCCATGCACAAGTTGCCGTATCAGCCAACCACATTGAGATAAACATAGTTGTGAACATAAAAACAGCAAGCATTCTAGATAGAGAAGAGAAACAACTAGTATAAGTCTAAGGGCTCATTTTCACGCCCGCTTGTGTTGCTTGCGATTAGGGTGAGTAGCCAATTGAAACACCTAGTGTTTCGTGGTGTAGTTTTATTACGTGTTGTAACACGTGTTACAATTGGATATTCACCCAAATCGCAAGCAACGCAAGCGGGCTTGAAAATAAGGCGTAAGGCTAGCTTTGCTTGCAGCGTTTGCCGCGTGCTTTGCTTGCGATTTCTAAACTAGTGTTAGGGCTGCTTTCCTTGGAAGATTGCATTGCTTGGGATTTGGGTGATTAGCCAATTGAAACACGTAGAACACGCAATAAAACACGTGTTTAATTGGCTACTCACCCTAATCGCAAACAACGCAAGCATATATGAAAATCAGCCTTTACAAGTAGAACACGAACTTAAACAACTCTTTCAATTGGCTACTCGTCCAAACCGCAAGCAAAACAAGCAACGCACGCTTGCTTGAAAAGGTAACCTAAATCTTCTTAATCAATATTAAACACATACAATATAACCTAAAGGGTTTTTGAAATATCTCCTATTTTAAGAGAGATTTTGGTGTGTCTTGTTGGTTTGTCTGTGTTTGAGTGTTTTAGCGTGGTCTTTAGGAAGTTTTATTTTTATCGATTACAGCTACCAGGTACTCTAGGTGTGCTCGTATGTGCTGGCGTCAATTTCGGGTCACCAGCAGTTAATGGTCTGTACCTAAAAGCGATACTGAACTGACTGCTCCCATTGAAAATTTCATGAAAATATAAAAACCAGGGAGCGAAGATGACATCTAATCTCTTCTGTCCCCGCCTCATGCTTTTCTTTTTATTCATACATAAACATTTTTTTCTTTTTAGTACGATTTGTTTCAGAAAATTATGTCTTTAAAAAGTCTTTTTATTATTTTTTTATTTATATCTGAATTCTTGCATAAAACGTAAAATATTATTTGCAGTACTTTCTACTATATGCAGAGTGTATACGAATAACTCAGGAAGTATGTAGTATATGAATAACTCAAGAATTAAGACAAATAGAGAAACCGGGCCGCATGGCGATAAGAAGGGTATAAAACGTAGTTAGAATTGAAAGTTTAGTCCACATTGGATTAAACTGGAAGTGGACAAACGAGTTTAAATGTTTACTTTAGCGTCTATCTTTCGACACCAGACGATCACTCCAGCATCGTTACGCAGAGCGAGATAGTGCAGCCATAGAGAATCAAAATGCAGAGAAGTAGCATAGTTTCCTAAATATCTGCGCATTTCTTTCTGGCTTCGACGAAGTTTCTTGTATCGCCGATAGATGTCCCTGATGTAATAGTTTATTTTCTTACACATCCTGATGAATTAAAGCTTCTGATTGGTTTATATTGCCATCCCTTTATCTAACGGGAAAAGTTGAACCAATTTCAGCTTACCAGGATCTTTAGGAAAATAAGTTCAGATAAGGAAACTGATAGCTATCAATGAATAATCCTTTTAAAATCATGCTTCTCCACCTCCTGTTTTTGATAATAAGAACAACTTCTTATTTTTACAAGTGAGAAGAAAAATTTTCAAAAGGGCGCATGCCAACTTTATTGGCAATTCCGTTTTTTTTAATCATTTTTCATCGCAGTCATATGAATTGCATCCATTTACCTGCATATTTTTTTCAAAACTGAAGGGATCCATTGTTTCTAGAAGTTAAAAGTGCCGATTTTCATCAAAAAGGGTATACGCCCGTATCCCTTATATTCTGTAGTATTATTGTCATTATAAAGGAACATATCCACGAACGTAGGCCAACGAGGTTGAGAAACTAATTTCAAACAGGCGCATGCCCATAGTGCTGCCCACTAGCTGGAATAGGAGCGAAAGACAATCTCAAATTCGAGAATTTGTAAGCTGGTATGGATGGAGCCTCACCCAACACTGTGAAATTACAGATTATATTTTGAGTGCAATTTACAAAACTAATTTCATTATTTACAAACTGTTACGTACTTTGTGTGTGTGTGTGTGTGTAGGTGTGTGTGTGTAGGTGTGTGTGTAGGTGTGTGTGTGTGTGTGTGTGTGTGTGTGTGTGTGTGGAGAAAGAGTTTTCTTAGTCTAAAATTAAGAAATGTCATTTCAAATTAGTAATTTCAGATGTGTACAATATTGAAAGTTTTGGAACTAATGTGGGTCTTACTCCGAAAGGACCATTACTATCAAAACGAAAATGTATAGCTGTTGTAAAGAATTTCACAATTAACATTTTGTCCGCATAAAATTTCCTCTAAGTTCTCCCATTGCCAAAGAACATGCACAATTATTTGGAGGCAACGTGGTTCTTTGCGGCCGTGTTGATTTTTTCTCGAAAACGTTTAATGTTATCAAAAATACTTATATAACAAATTTTCATTATTGTGTGTTAAACATTTTTTGTCAAATAAACTTTCCTTTAAAATCAACGATCTTTGAGAAAAAAAAAGAGGTAATAGGTGCGCGTCGGGCGCCATATATAATTCAGCTTTCGGGCTGGTATCAAAGTCCATTTCACAATTTGCATCATGAGGATGACATTAAGCCATGTGTTATCTACTGTACATTGATAGAGAGTGAAACCGTTCTTTTTGACAAGTTGCTCTCGTACTAAAAATATATTTAAAAAGTCGCATGACATACAATTTTGTCACAAATTGCATGCGGGTGAACCGAAAAACTCGAAAGTCTGATTATACATTGGGCACATGCGTTAATAATTTCCTTTGGCGGTAGCGAACGTTTAGGAAAACTTTCTTTCGAAACAACTGATATTTAGATATCAACATGAAACATGAAAGAATGCAATGTTTTCCCGAAAACAGTTACAAGGAAACTGTCTCCGGTGGAACTGGCAAATCAGCATAAAACTTCGACAGTGCATTAATAATGTGTTTAAATGAACACTTCTATTGTATTATGCTTCGAAATTAATCGGAACACGAGTTACAGGACTTCAAATGTTGTGACATTTCATCCCGAACGCCTGCAGGGTAGGTAACGCTTCATACATATTCATGAAAATTATATATTTCCTATTCACTTTCACATGAAAGGTTGCGCTGAGATAATTTGAATATTTAATTAAGTTATTGATGAAGTTTACGTGCTAATTAGCACTGTTCCCTTCGAAATGCGAATATTATATAACCTAAATATCGGGTGACCCAACGACAATTTACCATCTTGTTTATTTCGTAACCCATTGATTTGCAGGAAGAATTCCGACATACATTGCTTTTAATTTGTGGTAACGCATTGCATGCTATAGCATTTTATGCAATCTAGTGGCAAAATGTTAAATTTTCGCAAAAGATAACATGGATCAAGTAACATATCATGTGAATGGTTTTCCGATTCTATTTTCAATCAAATATGATCGTTTAAATGTTTTCTTTGAAAACTTTGCATGAAATTTCGCGTGTAACTCTCAATTAGTATAAACTGAAACTTTGTAGGTGGTTATATTTTATACAATTTAACGTTATAAACACTCCAACTGTCATCGTAAGTAGTAAAGATAAGTACACTATTGGCCAAAATTATGGTACTCATTAGTTGAAAAATAAAACAAAACCTATATTTCCCTAGTAAGCTAATTTATTGATAGAAAATTATCAAATATAAGTGGAGTGTTCTTTCATACACAGATGCCCCTTCAGTACCCAATATGACCACCTTTGATCTTGATAAGGGCAAAAATTCTTTACATTGGTTTGATTTGCTTCGAGATCAAGACAGGTATTCGGGGGTATTATGCTACACTCTAGTTATGTATTTAATTAACCTGATTTTGGTGGTACAGAGTATTTAATGCACATTGATTATCAGATCATTCCAGACGTCCTCAATAGGATTTGTAGCTCAACTATTTCCAGGTCATGAGAGCAATTCTATATACATATCTTCAAAGAACCGTCTTGCAAAAAATGAAAAAAAAGAAGAAAAGTACTGTACGTAAAACAGTGATTATTTTTGAAGCAAATATTACATTTCAACATAGAGTTGCTTTACAGTGTTAGGCCATAGAAAATAAGTTAGATTGCTTTCCAAAAAAATATTTTACTGTTAATACTTTTCCAACGAGTCCAATAATTTGGCCAATACTGTAGGACTGTGACAATACTGCTGTATTTAATCAATTTAATATTGTTTATCTTCTATTTTGTTTTATAATCTTTTTCATTCTTTAGAAATAGATTGTACTTTTACTCATCCTTGCCTTCTAAACGTTTTCTTTTCTCTTCCATTTTCCTCTGTGCGAGATAAAAGAGTTTTTCCAATGTCTTCGATCTTCTTCTTCTTCTTCCTTCAGTTACACAGATAAAGAATGACGGTTGGTTGGTTAGAAGCAAGGATGTTCTAATAAAGGATTTGCTTGTAGCTATCTCATGCGCAGAGAAAGAATGAAGCCAAAATACAACTAAGCATCGACCAAGTCGACGTACCTGATTGGTTAGCTAACAACTAGAGAGCTTGTTGCCATCCTTGTTAGCCAAAAACAATGCTTTTTATTGGAGTAAGTGGGTTAACTGAGCGTTACTATGATTTGACGTTTGGCTTCATTTAGCAAAATCGCGTATCCTCTATTAGAATATCCTCGGTTAGAAACTAAAGTCACTGGGATGGCCGCAACTGTCGCTACTATCGAGGTATACATCAAAACTTGAAGCATTCTCTGTTACCGCCCATAAAATTCATTTTATCTGTTGTTGTTTTTTGTAGCATTCACTTCTTATTTTTTTGTGGTGTCGTGTGCAAAATTTTGTACAGTACCGCTACAAGACGGAGAGACTTAGAACTTATTGACTATGGTAGTATAAATACTGTTATTCTAATTCCCATTAGCAGTTTATACGTATACCCTTACAAAAGTAAAATATTAATTCTTAATATTTAAGATCATTTCGTCTATTGGATCTTTCAAACTTCTTCACTTACGTTCTGGGTCCAATACCAGCAAGCTTGACAAGGTGTAATGCTATTCGCTTGTTTAAATTCACTTCTTCCACAGCCAGCATCACTGATACAACTCCGAAGAAGAACAGTATACTGTTATTATAGTAGGCCTTACTAAGTACTTTTGTACCCATTATTCCCATCGTCGGAAATAGTACAAGAGGTATCAGCCCCACCACAGTTACATCAACACAATCGAAGATCCAATAAAATGCCATTAGCAGGATGACATAACCGCAACGACCATCCTGCAAAAAAACGGAGTATCATAGTATGCGTATCAATCTCAATTTATATATAGAATGTAATAATTAATAATAATAATAATCCATAAATCAATCAGCGAATTTTATAACAAAAGGAAACGTGTGCCTAGATTTCCGATCTTGTTGAGCGAGTTCTCAAAATGAGTGATAGGTGGCACTATTGTTTAGTAACATCCTGCTGCTCCCTAGGAGGATAAGAGGAACTAATTTTATCTTGCTTGATGATGCTATATATTTAAATACTATTATTAGTATTAAAGAGTGAAAAGTATGTGACTGGACCGGGGATCGAACCCGGTACCTCTGGGTTACAATCCCAATGCGCTACCCAGTCGACCCACTTTCCAATCACACACCCCTCACTCTTGCTGCCGATGTTCTCTCTCGAAACCATCTGGAGAGTACCACAACTCCCAGTTGTGCTTGGACTTTCCAGTGTCTCATAATGGTGAACATCTCACACGGAAGAATTAATATCCAAAGATGAAATGGAGGCAACTTCCGATTTTTTCTGTACATCAAGCCTCTGTAGGTACAGATACAATTGATATTAAAGAGTGAAAAGTATGTGACCGATCCCCGGTCCAGTCACATACTTTTCACTCTTTAATATCAATTGTATCTGTACCTACAGAGGCTTGATGTACAGAAAAAATCGGAAGTTGCCTCCATTTCATCCTTGGATACTATTATTAGTATTTCAGAAACAACATTGTAACTGTATTTTTTCCATGGGGTGACATCTCCCACCGTGGTGTTAACCAGGATTCAAGAAGACCAACCATTCCTGTCCGAATACTCTCACCAGTGCGCGCTTTCTCTCTCTTTTTCTCCCCCTCTCTCTTCCCCTTTCATTAGTGGTCCAAAATTGTCATTATTTGAGGCTTATGCGCGAACAAACGTATAAGTGACAAATTGTTGAAAATGGAGTTATTTACAAAACAAAGGTCTCTGATGTCTCCTTTATATGTATCTGTGCTTGGTTTGAGCATGTTGCAACAAATAACCTCGGTACTCAGAAATTTCTGGAGCGAAATGCACTAGAAAAACCGTGGAACAAAAGTATATGTAACATCCTCTTCGCGCAAGCTTAAACAGTACGGATGGACAAAAAGTAGCGAAGCAGTTATTTATTCTGCTACTTCGGTTAAAATTGGTATTACTGCTGCGAGTGATGAAAAGTAGCAAACTCTTACTGCTACACGTACTGCTACTTTTCTCCAAACGCGAAGAGTATTATCAACAGCACCCCGATGAAAAGGAACAAGTGCAAGCTATTACTTCATTTTCTATTTCTAGGAGTCATTCTGGGAGGAAATATCGGCTGCGTAACACCACATGATTTACTCCTGGCTGAGTAATGAAGCAGTTCTCCATAAAGAACATTGACAAGCCTCCATTAAAAAGTGCCTGCTTTACGATGTGGCTACAACATCGGACTGCTAATCCGATGACCCTGGTTCGATTCTCGGCGAGATTTTTTTTTTTGTAAAAAATAAATAGCTTCCTTTTTTTTTACATATACGCATTTTAAAATTATATAAAGTTAAATTAGATTAGGTCAAGTGAATTCAGGTCCGGTGTTTTTCTTATTGACCACGCTATTCACTCTAATTCATGACAACGGTAACCGTTGCTCTGGTGTTGAATTCTGAGGCGATACGTTCTATCCCGAATGGGTCGTCATTTTCTTTGTCTGTCCATTACCAGCAGAAACAACCGGGATAGTACTTTCCTAATGTTTTGTTTCATTATACCATATAATAATATTTTGTGTGCTGCGGTAAAATCGCGGCCTTCGGATCAGTCGTGTGTTTGAAGCCCGCAGCTCAGTGGTAGAGCGTTGGCTTGGTATTCGAGAGATCGTAGGTTCAATCTTAGCGACCGACCGTCCTGACTGAACTTTTCAGGGGTTCTGCTGTCATACCAGGACAATGCTGGATGGTACCTTCTATCTAGGTCCGGGTCTTAGATAATTCAAACCCATAAATAAAATATTCGATTTTGAAGCTCGCGACCGGTTTACCAGGGTCTCCTTCAGATTCACCAGGGGTATGCCGCGATGTTACGCAGTGTTCGATTTGTAGCAGAGGATGGTTGGGAATTCCCCCTCTCTGCCCAAATCTTCCCTGCCTCTGTTGACAGATATATATAAATCTAGTTTGGCATATGGAAGATCCCAAAACACCGTATAATACATATCTTACCACTTCTTCTCGTTCTCTGGAAATTGTGCAAATCGAACTCTGATGTTACGGTAAACAATCCTCTGCCTGATACTTTACTTATTTTCTACCTAACTTATCCCGACCTGAGTCAAAGATGCCAAAAACTCATAAATAAATTTAATCCGAAGCAATTATGCGTAGGGGAGAGTGGGTACATTCGAACGGGGTTACTTAAGAACATTGTTTTTTTTCAACATTTATAAATTACAAACATTATGCCACACAGCTGTCATTTGTGTTTCGCAATTTATGTGCGATGCGTGGCGAAGTATGCCACTTGATGTAATTCAAAGTAAAAAATCATCTCAGAGAGTGTAACTGGAGAGAACTCTTCGCCTTTGGAGAGAACTGTAGCTTTTCCTTCCATGTTAACTTACGAAGTAACTACACTCCTTCACGCATGTCCTTTTTGCTTTCTGATAACACTTCTCATTCCCCCATAATAACAAAATGTGCGTAATTCGACGTACTGGGGCAGCTTTGAACAAAAAAGGGGACAGATTCGAACAAAATAGCGACTTATGTCCTTACAGCTAAAACTTACTGTTGAGAAGAAAAATTAGTTTGCAACATATTAACAGTGATTTGTTCTTTTCGTTATATATCTTAAAGCATTTCAATTAGGCTATGTGTGGAATTGTTTACAAAATTTTTGCGAGTTCAAGTTTATGCATTCCTCATAACACCAATAAAGAAAACCGAGCCGTCGTAGGTCAGTGGTAGAGCATTGGTGTTTCATTCGGGAGGTCGTGGCTTCGATCCCAGCGACCGACCATCCTGACTGAGGTTTTTCCTCAACCATATCAGACAAATACCGGGATGGCACCTTCAACATAGATCCTGGCCGACACCTTCCCAAATCCTTTCCCTTCCCCTATCTCCGCCTGAGCCGTAAATACCTAAATGTCTTAAATAAAATTCAATTCAATTCACCAATAAAGAAACAAGCAAGCAAGTTCAAAGATTATTAACAACTGCGTAGTTTATACTCTTTGTATAGCTAGTAAAACTTTAGTTTACTTTCTTCTGCTTCGGTATTGGTATTTAGAAGTATTTACAAAGAAAATAAATGTTCTTGTAATAAAATTAAGTATGTGTTCCAAGCTTCCCCAGCCATGTTCAAAGCTCCCCCGCCCTTGTTCATATCTCCAATAGGAGGGCACCCTTGAATGATAGCCTCCCTGTTCCTGTCCTTGCTTTAAGGTGACAATGAAGTACGTCATTTTCTTCGGCGAGCTGTATATGTTCCAATGCATGTGTTATTTATCTCTTTGAACAAATTCTGCGAGTGTGAGGAAACAACATTAAATTTGTCCAACACTGTGTTCAAAGATGTTCCCCCTCCTCTCCCTTACTACGTGTTTTTATTAGTCTGTTCGTTTGTACTGTCAAATAGTTCCCATTTATAGCCGAAGGAATTTCAACTTACTATTAACTTTTAATCATATTTGTACTAATTATTCACGAAGAGAATATATAACTGAATCTCTACAAGCTCCGATAATTACATAGAATAGTTTTCCGACAGTTATAAAAACCCCTTCGGGGTAAAGACAAGAGTGAAGCAAGAATTCTACTCACAAAAGAAATGATATTCATTTTGCGAGTAACTTTCTTTGTGTCACTATGACGGAAGTGTTTCCTTTGTAATAAAATTTGGAGATGTATGGCCATATTTATGAATCACTTCCAAGAGGTGGGTGGCTCCCAGGAGTATATAATTTCAATGGACCTGGGAGCCACCCACTCTTGGGGGTTATTCATAAATATGTCCTTTAGTATCCTTCCGGCATACTGACACAAAGAAAGTAACTCGCAAAATTGATATCACTTCCTTTGTGAGTAGAATTCTTGTGTCACTCTTGTCTTGTCTTTACCCCGAAAGGGTTTTTTATACTGATATCATTTATTTTGTAAGGCTGCCTATTAAAACATGTGCATAATCTTCATACAAAAGGCCGATTTTGGGCCGTATCTCGAAAACGGTAACTTCTATTAAACATAAAAGGTAAGCTTCGATTTACTCCAACTTGTTGGGGCCTGCAATTGATCCCCAAAATCCCTGGTACCAACCACTTGTGCTAAACGAAAAAGACAGACAGAATGACGGACGCCCTTTTCTATCATTTGTGAAAATTCTGTGATTGAGCTTAAAAGGTCATAACGTTTGAACCCCTTCACCGATTTTGACGTGTGATACACCGTTTGGAAGGTATTGAAGCGTAGATTACGATTCCGCAAGCTACGGCCGACTATATGGTCTGTGGTAAATACTATCTTCAGAAATGTGAAATTCTGATTATTATTTTCAAACCGCCGTAGGGGGTCCCAGGGAGGTCCTACCGATCCACTTTTTTTCTGTGCATTAGTATGGCAAAGGACTTTCAAACGCAAGTTCAAGCATCAAAATCGGGCTTATAGTTAGCTAGATCCGAAATTAGCTGTATAGTAATAGACCCGTTGCTTAGCGTCACTCGAAGAACTACCGTTCTTCGTGATATGAACTCATCTACCAAGTCTTAACGGCAGTCTATCACTTTACTATATATTAAAAAAATATGAACTCCGGCCCGTGGAGTTCGCATACAGAAGCATGAAAGACAATTTGTTTCGGTACTACTTATACCCAGACGGCACGGCCGGGATCGTCCCTGTTTGGGAGCATACCCATCTATTGTTCAACGCCAACCCGTGGTTTGCATACAGAAATTTAACCTTTCTTACACTCCTTACCTGACAATTATCGTGCGTAAGGCTAGACATAAAAATCTTACTACTAACTAATTTAGTATATCTCAGTGCTGCGAATGAAAGGTTAAATTTGATGATAACAAAAATATTTTTTACTAAAAGTTAAAAGGTGTTAGTAAACATGAAATAATATACGAGCTACAACACATTTTGTGTCCAATAACTATCTATTCACTTTCTAATATATTCTACTTGTATTTTTACTTTGATTGTGCACTTCCTGCCTACCCGACACGCGGTGGGAGGAAGTCAATAGCACCATCCAAAATAAATCACTGCACACGTTCGACTTGCGACTAGAGACAGGATAAGCACCCGAGGCTGAGCCATTCTCGCGCATGCGCATTACTTCTTAACGGTAAATATTATTTCGAAGCATATACTTTCAGTTGCCAGTTTAGCGTATTGGTAGCATGTTGGAAAGCTACTCCAAGGAATACAGGTTCGAAACCTCGTGTAGATTCATTTAGTTTTTTTTCTTAATGAAAATAACTTTTTCTTTCTTTTTTACATATGGGAATTTAATAAAATTAGTGATCAAACGCATGTGGTGGTTAGGTAAGTCAGGTTTGGTATTTTTTTTATTGCACACGCGATTAACTTTTGTTTTTACAAGGTTCCGTTCCTGTCGCTAGTGACAAGTACACATGCGGTTCCATTGGGGAAAACGTCACTGTTCGGGCTGTTTCCTTTTCACAATTGTGTACATCACTCCTTTCGTAGGGCGGAAACGCAACACTGCTTACCTGGTTCTTTATTTTTTTTCCACATAAAATCACTAAGATAATAATACTTAATGTCACTGTCCAGCTCAACGTTCTTTTACTTGAAGTTCACTTGGTTGGCGGGACTGCGAAATTGGGTCAACAGGTCCAGAAGTCAAGTTACAGGACTTCCTGAAAATCATGTGATTATTGAAAAATTCGACAAGACTATAAAACACGATTGTGCAACCTGCCTACTGTTTTGTATGAACAAGTAATGTAGTTTTTCTCCCACAGAGGGGGATATCCCAGGTACCAAGCCATACTTTGCCCGCCATTTCGGGAACTTGTTCAACGCGAGGTCTACAGTAATTCCTCCCATTGCGGCGGGAAGGAATTCCAGCTGCTGAAGCGTTAATCTTGTCCCCAAAAGTCCTGGATGTAGCCCTCTTCTTGTGTGGGAAGAAGGTTGGTGTTTGGTATATGACAGTAGTCACGATTCAAGAAAGTGCAAAGGTCAGCGTAAGAAAGCAATAAATTGTCTGGGTAGACTGTTCGGAGCATTCGATATCTACCGATTGCGCTGACGATGCTAAAATCATCGTAGCGACTGCACAAACCCAAGTTGATGTGGAAAAATGCTTAAGAAAGCTTGCTTGCTGATAGAAGAAAATAATTATTTTCGCTAGAATTATTTTACTGAAAGCACTTTGCCAAATGTTGTACAGGGTGTTCCCAAATATACAACCCTGTTCAAATTCGAATTATTTTGCACTGTTATAACTATTCAGATAACAAATTATAGAAAACTAAGTTAGTCTAAAATAGTGCTTTTACGCTACTTTTCACATTGGGAACAAATAACTCCCATTTAGAAAGGTATTTCCTAAACTTCTATTTATCATGCATTTAAAATAGCAGTTACTGCTATCAATGCTACCAAAAAGTAGTCGTTTTAAACTGTGTGTTGTATTGATGGAACAAAAGTCTAAGTGACATACATTCAGCGCCACATCGCTCTGCGGAAAAGTTTCAACTTCTTTCCCGTTTTTCTCAACACAGCCAATTTGTTACTTAGACGTCTATTCGCGCATAAGCTTCATTTTATATTGAATAAAATATTTTTTTCTCTGTGACCTTCTGTGTTGGCAATTTTCTACTACAAATAATATGCTTACAGTCTTAACAGGGATAAGCCAAACTAGGGCTGAATAGTGCAATGAAAAAGTGAGGTTAACCAAGATAGTATCACTCGTGCTACCCGTGTGAAGGCGTCATTAATACAATTACTGTATCTTTAGGGTTTGGTATGAGGTAAATTATCACAGGTGAGCTCTAAATGTACGCTAATGAATGCTATCACAATGTGGTAGAATCTCTACCTTCAAAGTCAATAGATAGCTTTCATACGCTAATAGCACAGCGAGGAGGGACTCACATGCACAGAAAAAAATTAGTTTTAACTAAGTCAAGATTTTGCTAGGTTAATGACCAAACGGGTTGCACATAACCTACTGGTTATTTATCACAACCCTTTCGAGACATGAAAGTACCTAATTCTGTAGGTAAGTGGTAACCCATTGAAAAAGGTTAACAGAAATCAGGGTAAAAACAACCCATTCGTGGGTAGCAAGTTACCTACACGATTGGTACAAGAAGGAATAAACAAACAACACGGTTAATTTAAACAACATGATTGACCCACTGCTCGGTTATGCTAACCGTTTAATGTGCAGGTAAATTTAACCTTCTGAGAATTAGTTATTTTTTAACCTTGATGAGGGTTAGCTGAACCGAGTCTCGTGTATACGAGATGACGGTCATTGAACACTGAGGGACTTCCACATGGAAGCTTTGTACCAACGCCAAAACGTTAACGTGAAACTTAGGAGGTAACCTAGCAACCCTAAATCTAGGAATGTAGTGTTATATAAATTATTATTAATATTCTGTTAATGACAAAGTGTAATATGAAACATTGAGATTCGTATAATGAATATCACAGTAGTGTAACTTGGGAAATACATGCAATATCGACCATGAACTTCAGCTGATCGGTAGAGTAGTTGGTAGCACTTCGGACTGCTGCGGATGAGGTCCCTGGTTCGATCCCAGCCTGCGCACATTTTTTTTTACAAAGATAGGTATAATAAGCTATATGTAGTGTAAATAATAATAGTAACTTGCTTTCAGACGATTTTACCACTTTTTTTTTTTACAAATTTCCTTTGGGGTAGGTTAAAGTAACTTAGTACAGTTGTTTATCATAACCCTTCAAAATAACCTACGTGAAGGGTTACACCAACCCACTGGATCTAACCTTTTTAGCTGGGTTGTTGTAACCTTGTACTTATTAGGCTCTATATTTACCAACTCACTCTGTTGCATTAACCCATTTTTGGGTTGCTAGTAACCTTTTATTTCTTTCCGTGTGGACTTGACATCGGTGAATGTCGACATCGGTCAGATCTAGACTGACGCACATTTACCCAGCTATTTCCCATATGAGTCCCACATGGGAATTAGGTGGTTTTGCCGATGTCAGATTTGCCGACTTTGTTCGATGTCGGTCTCACATGGGAAGTAGGTAGACTGCCCACCCAAGAAAGAATGAATTTTTCCTTCTGATATGAAATGAATTTGAAATACGTGAAATTAAAATTCTATGGTTTGTGTGGTAATAGCATGAAGATAATAATTGTTCGGTGCGACGTCGAATGATGTCGATCGACGTACTTCGGACTACGAAGGTCATTTGTCAGCTATTCGTCGTGTTGAACGTCAACGCCATAGCGGGAAAGCGAAGGTGACAGTTGAGTGTTTTTTATTCTACTGCTTCCTGTGTACGATACGACTGAGAAGGATATTATTGAAGGTATATACTGATGTTAGGGCTCCGTTTTTATGTAATGTTTTAAGTGCGTTACTAGAGTAGTAAACAGTTGTAACTGAATTGTATATAATACAAATATGTGATATCCAGTCTTAGCTTGGGGAAGCAATGTAGTTTGTTTGCAAGAATTATGTCAGCAATAGTTTACGAGACTCAGCCAAACGGTTACCTCAAATCTTTGTACACCATGTACTGGGGGAAAACATTTTCCGGATATTGTATACTAGAAATAATAGGGCATAGATGCGACGTAGATTCACATCGGTCAGTCATGGAGCCAGAACGACGATGTGGATATGAGGTAGATCTCGGTGAATCGACGTGAATTCCACATAGAACGGCATTGGTCAGCCAGGGAGCAAGAACGATGATGTGAGAAAGATCCAGATCTAGCCGACATGAATTAACGTGGGACCAACGTTGACTGGAAGGATTCACATGGGACCCACATATATCGACATTGACACCGATGTGAATCGACATCGTTGCCCACATCTGAAGCAATGTGGGCAAAATGTTAGCCATTCTACCTCGATCGGCATCGACGTCGATCACACCAAAAATATCATGAAGATAGACATCGGCCCATCAAGTGTGCTACTGGGGTAATCAGCTTGCTTGTTAGTTGGAGGCCCGTAAGTACTAAAGATGTCTTGATTACAGAGGCGAAGTCATTTGCAGTGAAGCTATGATCGGAAAGCATGGATTACCATAGAATTACAAAGCAATCGTATTTATTGATGAACTCAAATTTTCTCTGGGTTCGGATTATGATCGTAGTATTTGCGGAGAGAAGGGACTGGGGAAAGCTTGAATTTAGACTTCATATCTGAGCAACACACTACAAACACTGGTTACCTCATGATGGAAAAATATATCCTATGATTATTTGTGTTGTTAGGACCGGAGAAAATTGATAGCCAGCGGTACAACGAAATAAGTCTCACAGAGAATGTACTAGCTGTCATAGCTAGTTCAAAATTAGCTGTTATAAAAGAGGAAATTTATCGCCCGGTTATAGCTCAGATTGACTCCGTAATAGTGCTGTTTTCTAGTTTCTCTGTCTATGTATTAACCTCTTATTGAACTTCACTGGGACTAGCTGCAAGGTAATTGAAGCCATGAATCCGAAAGTTGGAGCCCCAGTTCAGTATCTATTCAAGTCTGCTGAAAAATAATGTAAAACGCCTCTGTTACTCAATATGACACATTATCTCCGCAAATGTACAATGAAGAGAACACGCTACAAAGCACTAAAGACAAATTTGAATCGTACAGTTAATGCAAATAGTGGGCATTGAGCTAAGACATATTGTAATTGACATCAAATCCTATGTAAGTGCTGCATCTTAATGCGTATCTTTCTTTCTATCAAAGAGTGTAAATTAATTTGACTTATAGCTGCTACGCATCTCGAGGATGTCTATGTATTAAGTGAATTAGTAAGCAGAATACCCACTAGCACGCAAACGTTGACAATACGTGGATTAAACGTTAGTACCAAAACGTTATGTTAACGTTGTAAATGTACCGAAATGTCCGCCTGTTCAACGGTTTATTCGACGTTGAATAATGGTTGAGAAGAAACGATGAAGAAACGGGTTTTGTTAGCCAAAGCAGTGCATAAATGCTGTCTATTGGTATACACACGTATAGTTTTATTTTATCCGTTGCTTTTATCACGATATACGGTGTTAATTTTCCAACAGTAAATAATCTGAGCGGCTGCTGTGGGGTTCAAACACAGGAACGTTCTTTACTTCTCGTTGGTAGCTCGACGCATTGACCACTTATCCAAGAATCCACCTGCAGAGGCCACTACTCTTTTACTGTATCGTTGAAATTGTGTTCGTTGACATAAAGTTTAAAATCCAACCGTTTTTAACATGCAAATGAAAACATGAACAATATAGTTATTTTCATTGTATTTGCTTTTAATTATGATTTTTAAGCAATTAAATTTGAAATACAAGTATGAAACTAAATCTCGGACATAGTATGAATAATAGTTGAAAGTACCTCACATTAACGTCGTATCAATGAAATTCTAACTTCGTTGAAATATGGTTCAAAATTCAATCTGTTTGCAACGTGCACATGAGAACACCAAAATTAGTTTGTGTTATTCTATTAGTTTTTAATTATATTTTACATAACATTAGTAAGAAATGCATTCAACAAAATCTATTATACCATAGTTGAAAATACCATATTGAATACACGTTGTATTAACGTCTTATCAACGCAATGACGTCCTTGTTGAAATATAATTTAAAAATAAATGTATTTTTTCAACCGATAACTGTTAATCAACGAAATGAACCTAAAATCAACGTTGAAAACACGTATGTGTGCTACTGGTGAATAGCTATTGCAGACGTTCTGGTTAGGTAATAAGTTTTGTATACATATTTATGGAAATTTACTGAAAGATAAATATCAAACAGTAAGGGAGAAAAGATTGCGAAGAAGTATTTTAAAACATAACTTATCCAATTTTCTTACCCCTTACATAATCCTGGATTTTTTTCAGTGGTAATTTTCTATCTATACTTCTGCTAACCAAAAGATTCTGTATATCCATAGAAAGACAGTAACCAACAGGATTTGAATTAAAATCCTTTATTTGTTTATATAAATAAAAATACTTACTCTGTCTGAGTATATGATGCATACTGGTAATAATATAATAGGTATTAGAATTAGAAGAATGGAGGCACGGAAAGCCCAAATTGACTTCAGTATTCTTTTCCACAATGGAAGTAGTAAAGGCCGTCGCGGCACATCTTCCCAGTCGTATAGCATTATTCAATAATATCTAGATGCTTGGTAGACAAAACCAACCTAAAATAGAGAAATATATGGGCTAGAAGGCAGGAAATAACAAACAAATATTTATCCCTATCAATAAGATCCGTCGGGCAGACGGAGGGCCAACAGTGGCCCAACCGCATAACAGTTGGACCACCGTTAGCCCTGCGCCCGCCCGATGAGTCTTGCTAATAAGGTAATGTATATATTCAACTATGTACTTACTCATGTTATTAACTTCATCCATCGTGGATTATTTGGAAAGTATTAAATGCAGCGTGTTGACACAATGAACATAAGACTCTTCTCCTTTCCTTGATGGGTCCGAATGGTTGAAAACTTCCTTCTTCTGTGTGCAAGGTGACTGGTTGTTACATTAATTCATTGTACTAAGGTGTCCAGAGATCAGTACCAAACTGTTTCCTGATTTTTCCTGGTTTTCCAAACTAAAATCCATTTTTTAGATCGTTGTTGTCACACTTATTTAGATGATATAAAAATAAGCTTAGTTTTACCTTCCACACGTAATAGCAGGGTCAACGTATGAAATATCTTTTGTTAGGGTAAAAGTAAGGGATGACCGACCGTTTTAGCTTGAACACAAATTCCTACAAGCATGTGTAACACCAGTCTCTGGTCACCTCCATGGGCAAGAACATCCACAAATTGAATAGAACTAAAAAAAATCTATAATTCCCTGACTTTTTCTTATTTAAAGAAAATACCATGACTTTTCCAGGATTACCAGATCACTGGACACCCTTTAAAGAAAATTCCAAGGCTTTTCCAGACCGCTGGGCACCCTGTGTACCCTACCACTTTTCAATCTCTAAGCCAGTAATTTCCAACTGGATGCTCCGTAGGAAGAACAGAATACGTAGCAGAACAGATCTAGCTGCGAGATCAGGGCTACAAAGCCTTCTGGTATAAAAGTGAGAATGCTCCTCTTTTTTGTATCATAAGCAAATGGTTCTATTTTTCTCCTGTTTTCTACTTGCAAATGCATTTAAGGGTAAAACTTAATTGCAGGCAGGAATCGAAATTAGCGGTGGTCCACCGGCCGTCGAACAGTAAAAATTTCCAAGGGTCAGTAACTCAAAACTGTCAATGGTCTTGTGGGCCAGTGCTTTCTAAAGTTCCAACATATTTATAAACATACCTGTAGGTTGTTTATAACGTTTTATCGAAGTGCTTTCTTTCTGTTTTCAAAAGCAAGATAAAAAATCGTGAAATCGTTGAATCTTAGAAACCAACACATCAGCTGATCAACACTTCTGCCGCAAGTGCAGAAACAAGAAACAACACTCGTATGCAACGCGAATACGCCGTCTTATCACTGAATCCATATTGGGTAATTGTGAAGTTGTTCCGGCAGTACTCTTCTTTATAGACGAAGGAGAAAGAGCCAGATGCCCCAATAATTTATTCTGTGGCACCAGAGTCCCAGCAGACTCTTTCGAAGAAGATATTAAGTGTAATAAAAGCAAAGTAAGTGTGATAATTCAGACATGAGGCATTATTATTTGTTAAGCATGATTTGACATAGAATTTATACAGGGCTATAATTATTCTTTGGTATTTGGTATCCTATATAGGCCTGTAGCCTAAACGAAAGTGGAATAAAAAATTGCTCCTATTATAATTATTTACTGTTCTGAAAAAGGTCTAGTAAGACCAGTGAAGAAATAATTTCAATGTTCCTGTAGACCAGTGCTACCAAAAGTTAATTTCGAGCCCTAATTTCAGGCAGAGGGGACTGGCCCACCCTGCTACTCGGCAATCGCAGGGTGGGCCAACATGGTAAAACGTAGCCAGTTGGGTCAACATGATAAAGACGGAAGTGGCTATTTCTAGGGAAAAAAATTTGTTTGAAAATTTTACATTAATCATTCATACTAGATAAATTCTTTGAGGTTTGAACATCTACTGATGTTAGGTTGCGTAAAATGTCTCCATGGATACTTTTTTAAAAGTCAAAGGAGGGAAAGCTTTCATTATAGGAAATGCTACAAGTTCATTCCCTTTCCCGTTTGCACAGAAACATTTTTTTTTAATTTTACAATTTAAAAATAGACATAGTGGTTCGGGTCACATATTAAGCCGTTGTTCCCGTCCTTATTAGCTGATTACCTGGGTTAGGATCTAAATAGAAATTGAAGTCAAATTAAACACTTCTTATTGCTATGAAGCATACTAAATTGGACTAGAACTAAGTTATTCTAGAAGAAACCACATGAAACTGAAATTTGAAGCACTTCATAGCGCACAGACTAATACTGTTAAAGCGTACAAATATATTTTGACTTTCATGCATCCAAGTATCTTGCGAATCAATTTTCTCCATCATGAAGATTATCAAAAATCGATTACCATCTTCCCTTTGACAAGACTTGTTAGAGGACTTTGTTCTCTTTTACGTTGAAAGATCATTTAACTATGATTATGACAAAAGTAATTGAAGAAATTGCATCTACTTCAAACAATCACAATTTTCTTTCAAACTTAGATATCTTAATCAGTTCATGATCATCTTATAGCTTGTGTAGCTATTGTTAATAAAGTCTATGTTCAAGCTGTTATGACCATATAGAAAACAGGTTTTAAGGGGAATAGTGGGTTGAGTTTATCACCAAATTGTAGTAGTTAGTTGCAATAGAAATGTATGAAATCGAAAAAGCACAGTAATGTCGATGAGATGTGAATACTGATCCACACATTTTGCAAGTATACCCATATATTTCTGTAATCGAAATATTTGTTTAAATTCCCTTTCAATTCTAAACTTGCCTTAGCTATGAAGAAACTAAAGCAAATATAAGCATGGTCGCAGAAAAGGTGAAAATAAACTTACGGTTCTACTGAAAGTAAGATTTCAGGTTTTTTCAAGAAACCAAAATATATGATAGATTAACGAGATTCGACAATGTCAATCAAGATTCGAAAACTTAGTAAAAAAATAATGTGCCGCTACAGAACCTTGTTGTTAACATATGTTCAGTGGCACAAAATAGTTCTCAGCTGACTAGCGAAAAACACTTTCTTGCTGCATCTCAAAGTTCAAACTACTATAATAAATTTTGAGAGTGGCCAACACTGTAGTTAAGCCGGGCGGGCAAAGGTTTGCCAGTCCGCCCCTGATTGCAAGTGTTCTTAAAGAAACGTAATTGTACAATAACCGTTGTTCAGAAATACGATTTCTTGTATTATGAATCGTTGTGTTAGTGGAAGGTTCATACACGGAAAAGTGAAAACAAAGTAAACCATATTCTTTCTAACACTCATTAAAACGTATGACATCACACGTAAAATTTCAACACCTTGACTTTGCTTGTTTTTTAACCCAGAAGCAAACGAATTTTCTTCTCTAAAAGAAATATATCTTTCTTATTGTTTGGACATGTTCATTTTTAAAATAAGATATTACGTAACTATAAAGCTGCCTGTGCTATGATAAATGAACGTGTAACTTCCAAGTTGAGGGAGTATTTAGCGAAGCTAAATGCATATAAAAATAATATATTTAGGAGTTTGAACCCGAAATTTGCATTATAATTTAAAAAGCCAATGAGTCCATTTGCAATCCTCTAGCTTTCTGTCTTCTGATTTTAGGGGAAACCTCTGTTTTCCAACAACATTGCGAGCCACTAAGCACAGTACGTCGCAGCACTTTCTCACTGGAGTATTATTCCTCATTTGGTTAGGTTAGGAATAAATTTATAATAGGGATTAAGTTATAATCTATTTTCTTAAGAGAATGCAATATTTCGTTCAGTTACTTCATGGGAATTACGATACTATCAGAGTACAGTATTATTCTCTTTCAGATACTTGGCCGATATAGAGATGCTCTTTATTTATGTAGTTTAATTTCTGACTGTCTTGCTTCTGATATAAACCCCTAGACATTGATGCCATAAATTATTCTATGAAACAGTTATCCAACAAGAGTACCAAACCTACAAATAAAAAACGAACGAAATAAGCAGATAAAACTAAGAACAAAATTGAAGATGGACATTTCGAAGAGGGAAAGAGACAGTAGTATTGTTTCTAAAAAAGGAGAGAAAGATAATAAAGTATACGTAGTATATTCGTTGATTTGGAAAAGGCATTCGATCGAGTAAACGAGCAGTATATTCTACGATGATACTGGCGTAAAGACACGTTAATGAAAGCGGGCTAATAAAGGTTAGGTTCCAATGTTTTTCATACCTACATCAACAGTTCAACAAATCAGATTATTATTCCTCTCTCCTTGTTTGCTGCGTTAATCATAGCATCTGGAAACTCGCTCTGTATCTGTTTGTTGCATCTGGAAACTCGAGGTACTATATCTTCCGGTTTTTTTTAAAGCTGGCTGCTAGAAATGATACATTGATCGCATGAAAAGATTGTTTAGCAGATACAACGAATGTTCTAGGAATTGAGATCACTCCAGGCACACCATCTGCACAAGCAATCCCATAATACTGCGAAATTTATGAGAATTCATAATTTAAGTGTTTCTGGAATCCAAAAGTTTTTTATTTTAAACAGGAAAGTTACTAAAAATTTCTATGAAACCGTTACCTGGTTTGCTTGACTTATTCCAGAAAAGTGACTGAAATTTTGAATAGAGGACAGTTAACTTGAACTAAATATTCTAACCTAACCAAAACTATGTTAGTAGACCTAAATCATCTCTGCCACTATAACATACTTTTCTCAATGAACCCATTTGTGGATAAACTTTAGATACGGTCAGCCAACTTTCATTTAACTTTATGCCACAATACCAATGATTTTATCACAAGAAATTCACACACTCAAAGAAATTAATGCTCAATCAGCGAAAGTGGGCTATATGAAGTTAGGCTAATTATTTTCTTACAATTACGTGATATATCTGTTGAAAATATAGTAGGGCTAGGACGTCGGAGAGGTACTAATGGATACGCCATGATGGGAATTGAGCCTACTATTTGGAAACTCTCCAGAATCGTTCAAAAGAGTAAAGGTTAGGTTAGGTGGGATTGGGTTAGCTTACCTTATATTAGCTTAAGTCGTCTTTAACTGGGCTTAGTGCCTCTGGACCTTCAAAATTAGATCCGAAATAATGTACTGAACATGGTGATTTCTCGCCCGGAGAGTATCCAAAGAGCATCCGAAAATGAAATGCATTCCTTATGTAATAATACATTTCACTAAATTTTCCTATTATATTACATACACTTAAATTATTAAATTTCTTGATAGTTTTAACGTTCTCAATACCACTAACAAAGTTCCAAACATTATATTTCTCCTGAAAGTTTTACAAATTTGGGTGATTACATATAAAGTTAGCCCCGATTCGTTAAACTTAGAGTAATTCCGTTCAGAAATAGGTCTAAAGTTAAACTAGAACTCAAAACACTTGTATCATATTTGATTTCCTCTCATATTTTTCTTTCTATTTCACCTTCCGAACAAGCAATATTGAATGTCTTTTCAAGATATAATCATGTATCGTATTTCCCACATAAGAAGAAACCCTTCATGAAACCTGCACAATTTCTGTATGTTTTATTTCACGACATTTATCAGGTAGCCCATTCCCGTGTACTGATCTTAATTAGCTGAATGGTGTATGACGTCACTTGGAATACTCTCAATACTATAAATAACCTAGCATAAGCGCGATGGTCGTTATGCTAGGCATTCACTGAAGATTTATACCATCTACATAATTTTAAATTCTTTAACAAGTATATATTAGAGACCTTCTACGTCGTAATGAATCCTGTAAGTAGGTAGTTTCATCTGCTGCGTAAGGTAAAGTAGGGAGAGATTGCGCACAATTCAGGAAAAAATCACTAAAGTTCTCATTTTTATACACATTCCTCAAAAATTACAAAATATATTCTTTAGTGTTCACAATTACCTGCTATTCATCTTTGGTAGAATTCATTATATGCTTACTAATAATGACTTATCAAAAGTCTTAATTTACGCAACCTCTGTCATTTAGGATAGGAAAGATTGCGCATATGGGTAGGAGAGAGTGAGCATGAGAATAAGATAACATTTGATGGTACAAACCAAATAGAAACTACTTGTTGTTACCCAAAGTATAATAAACTGTTGTATTAGAAAAATTAATTAGCTAAAGCAGCATGAATATTCCTATTAAATGTTACATATCTTTCTCTTGGTAGTGGTTATCAACTTCTCTAATCCAATCGTAAGTGGACAGAGGAAATAATTGACTCTATGTGGTGATCAGTGAAAGTGTGTGAAGCTGTGGGTCAGGACGAAAAATGACACCGAAATCTGTAATTAACGTACCTTACGTGAATGCACAATCTCTCCTCTCATTGTATTAAATGAATGTACTGCGCAATCTCTCCTACTTGACGCTTCCGTCAACTATTCTCATTAGGGAGGATAGGTTGCGCACCACATAGCTTGGTTGGAAATTTCGCAAATGATCTCAAGCTGCGGGCAACACTGTTTCTGATAAAGAATTAGCTCAGATACTCCTTGATTTATAATTATCTAACAGTAAAATGTTTCCATTCAAAAATCACACAATCTTTATGAAAATTCAAGCAGTTACCAACTGTCGTATGATAAGTTGACGATGATAAGTTTCAGCGACCATCCTCTATCAACACAGAAATTTAACTGACGAGTCTGTAAGTAACGTATTCACTTGTCCTTCACTCGCAACACGTCAGACCCATTCCTTCCCGTCTTTCCGGGATGTGCACAATATCTCCTTATGCGCAATCTCTCCTTCCGCGCAATCTCTCCCCGCTTTACCTTACTGCTCAACTACACTACTGTCATACGATTACGTTTAACACGATGCTTTTCAATCCTTCTCTCTCCTCATACAGTATACAGATCAGCAAGCAGCTAACGGGTTGCAATTCCTACTTACAGAATTCATTACGACATGGAAGCTCTCGTGTTTATATTCCCTCGGATGTTTTCAGGCAAGAAGCGCAAGCTGAAATGCTGTGATAAATTGTAATTTTTTTTTTAAAGTGGCTTCGTTGCATTTTCCTTACATTAAATCGCAAGGATCGCTATTATCTGGCCCTCTATATATGTCATCGCACGAAATTCTTAGTTTTCATACGTAATAGACTCAATGCCATGGGATCTTATCATGATCTGGACGTTACGCACGACAGTACCACCTCCAAACTCTCACAAGAGAAAATATATATGAACACAAACATAATTTGGACATTTCCCATAAGGTTTTTACTATGGTGATACGTATCTTTCAGTAAAGTTAGAACCATCTTTTGTGCAGAGTATAGAGTGGGCGAAAAGTCCCTTTACACTAACTTTAAAATGATGCGATTTTGCACAACTTATCTCCTATGGATCTAAAATGTCTACCTGACTTCCTCCATGTTCGTAGCATAGTGTGTTATATGCCCCCACGCCCGATTGTCCATCCGTAATAACAAATCAGGGGTAACTTTCTGAAATGCTGCATAAACTGTGTCTTCCAACTGCTCGTTGTTGGCGTCCGCACTTCTTCTTTTACAAATCCCCGAAGTGCATTTTCAGGTGAGTAGATATCAGGGTTTACTAACCCACGTCCGATCCAGCGATTTGGGAAATTTAGTTTCGGGCTAGTGCGGGCGTTCAGAGCGTAATGCACTGGTGCTCCGTCCTGTTGAAACCAAATGGTTTCTGTGATACCTTTTGTCTTCAATTCTAAAAGAAACCACTCAGAACACTTCCTCTAGCAAAAGCCTTCTTCTGCCATCCTAATAATGTTGACTGCGATAGCGTTCGTTTGTCAAAACGAACTTCAAAGTTGTGCAGAGTAAAGAAATTTTCCATACACTATGTACAGGGGTTGGACAAAAAAATCTAAAACGTTTGAAAAAGTATGAAAATCATACCTAGTATGGTGTGGGGCCTCCTTTTGCGTCCAAAACAGCTTGGAATGGACGTATACAGCTCCTGAATCGTGGTGTGTGGAATGTTGTACCATTCTTCCTCCAAAACATGCTCCAATTCCTTAAGGGATGATGGTGGAGGGTAATGAGACCGAACACGCCTTTCTAACACAGACCACAATGGCTCAATGATGTTCAGATCTGGTGATTGTGGGACCCAGGGGAGGTGTGATAGCTCCTGGTCATGCTCCTCAAACCA